>WAAE01013123.1:2356-21615 GCA_013400495.1 Nicator chloris
GTCATGGTATGATGACAAGAAATACCAACAGGAATTTTAATAACAACCCTGAATTCTTTAGATCTTGCATCAACAGCAAAGGATGTTGTGATGTGTTTGTCATATGATGTAATTCTAGGAAAAAAGACTGCTGGAAAAGGTGTCAGTTGGTAATTAATTACAAGCACATGACAAATCTTTAATGAAAGCTATTCCTATGGATGACCAGTTTCCTTGCAAAAGGAAACAAGATCACAGTCATAAAGCAAATATACAATACCATAATAAAAATTGGGGGTTTATGTAATTCTTTACATATACTAAATCATGTTAAAATACATACGCTGTATTATGTTACAAGCAAACTGGTGATTCTTAGAATGTGTAATAACTGACAGAGTCGTTACGTTTCATTTTAATAATGTCAGGTATGAAGCAAATTTACTAAACAGATGCTGAAGGTAAGCCTTGCTAATATGAGTTACAGAGCCTGAGCTAGCAACACTGAAAAGAGGGTCTTGCACCCCACTGCTGGGTGTCTGAGAAAACAAGGCTTACACAATCACCAGCCATTACTGTGTCCCTGACACTCCACACCTAATAATACTTGAATGGGCTGGCCAATTTTTTCACTTTAATTGCAAAATAATTCATATTGGATGAGTCTAAGTGCTGAAGAATCCAAAGTTAAATTAATTTTAACAATTTGAGTCCCAAAATTATTTGGATTGGATAAGACCTCAAGAGGTCATTTGGTTCCACTGATGAAGTCTCAATGGATAAATACATTTTTTCTAAGTTTCAAAAAAAAAAATTCCATTAACATACACATTTATAAGCAGAGCTTATGCTTTGTATCAGCTGACTGACCAACTAAGACACATGTATCTGTATTAACATAGCTCTAGATGAGTCATACATAGCACATACCTATGCTTACACAGATGGGATGGCACCCTGGGGAGTGTTGAGTGAGTTAGGACATAGAATTGAGACTACAGAACATAAATTTGTACAAAAATAGCTTTGAACATTCTATTGCTCATAGAACTAAAATGTTTGCCTGAGGCCTAAATGTAAGAACAGAAAACTTATTAAATGGGCTATAGAACAGTAGCATAACATCTGATATAGGTAACATTCCAATTTCAGTTAAAAGACCATGATTCATTTACTTTACAAAGTAATGATATGGACCTTGTTTCTATTCTGAAGGACCCACAATCAGAAGGTGAATTTTTGTGCAGAGATAGTTTTGAGATAGTGCTTGAGGGGAAAAATATTTTTTTCTAAAAAGGAAAGTTTCTTCTTCTTATTTGCAGCGTTGATTTTCTTTCAGATAATGTATTCACCAGCAATTACACAAAAATAATAAAGACTCAAAGAAACAACCACCCCTAAAAAAGCTGAACATTATTTAAACTTCTGATCAAGACTCCTCTCCCTCCTTCACCACTTTCATTTAAATCACAGATTATAGCTCTGTATGATCTCTCTGAGACTTTATTACTCTCCAAAATCTGATAATCTGAATTTGAGGAGGGATTTTATCCATCTGTTGGGAAGCATGTAGGCTCCTCAGCAGAAGATCTGTACTTCTTTTTAGCAGGACTGTCCTGCTTTCCAAGGCAGTGGGATCACATGGCAATTTATCTGAAGATGGAACCAGATGAAGATACCATCTGTTTCTTCTGTACTGTGTAACTGGATCAGATTCAAGTATGTAGCAGCTGTGGGTGTAGCTATCTCTACAGACAGCAGCTGATGCTATCCAATACTTCAGAAAACTTTAATCAGGATGGGAACTTCTTTGGTAAGTCAAGTTAAATGTCAGACCTTCTACTGCAGCATAGAAGAGAACAACTTAGATCTCCTACATTTGGGTGTCTAATCTTGACATGCTTTGATATGAACACTTGGGAGGAAGCCTTGACTGCAACATCAGCAGCATTACTGTGACCCTTCCCTCCACAACATGAGTTTTTGCTGTTGTGTGGAGTGTTCCCACAATAATCTGGAGAATTTTGTTGCAAGAGTTTTTCACTCATGTGTATTTCTTTGCCCAGCAGGTTGTCCTCTGTCTTAAGCTGTCTCTAATCTCACTGGATCCCAAAATGCTGGAACACATATCTGCCAAACTATTACTGCTACCAATAGTTATTTCTGCTGAAAAGCTGGTAAGGTTTAAACTTTACTCTAACCTGCTGACTTGTGTTTTACCAGACGATAGAATTTCCAAATGCCTCGGAAAATAGCTGTGTTTAGTAACTATCATTGAAATCCAGTATTTTTTTATGAAGACTGTCAGTACTGGTGTTTTAGCTTCTGTCCCAACTCTGCCTGTTTTAGCATTCTCTGTTACTCTTGTGGTAACCAAACCCAAATTTTTTAAGACGTTCCTCCTCAAAGGTTTTAAGTATGTCTATACAGCAGTCAGAGCTGTGACCGATCCCTGCACAGACTTATACAAGGCAGCTTTAACAGACGCATGTTGGATATTGAGAAGCCTAAAGTTGAAGTAGCAGCGACATTAGATATAGGCTGGAGACACTCTAGTTTCTGTGGTGAGTCTAGCAAGTGACTTAAACAGCATTAGACATCCTTGAGAGTATGAACAAATAATAAAAATCACTAATTATTCATGGTCTTCCCTGACCTGTATGAAAGCTGGGCAGAATGATACACATGATAATATCTTGGGGGAAAAATTACAGTGTTCTTATAAATACAAATCACAATTTATAATTGATACTTCTTAGAATTGTAAACAAAATAAAGAAAGCATTAAAGATTAACGGAACAGGAAAAGACAAATTCCCTGTCATTTCCTGAAGGTATTGCCTTGATTGACATCAAATTCCTTGTCTGGTAAGACAGCTTTGAAGTCACAAACATTGCAAACAAATCCTTCTGCTTTCTTGGATCAGTGCAGATTTTTGTCATGCTAATACATTACATTTACCAGGTTTGAGCTAAGATCTCTTGAGTGTTGGCTAGAAATGTCACACTTACCCCATAATCATGTAATGGAGCCATTTAGGTCCATTACTCAATATATTCTTGGCCTTTTAGAGAGAAGTGTTTAGAAATTTTAAAATCCAAACTGTGACCCAAGGACAGCATTGGCTGTGCTTACAATAGTCTTTTAGGCTCATCTCAGCCAACATATATGCAATGACATAAACCCTGCAGAATCTTGCATAGGTCAGATGGCCTGGAAATGTACTGGAAATACAAGTGACTCATCAGTGCTCAATTTGCCTTCCTCACACCAGAGAAAAAACAGCTTAAACATTTATGGGATATGCCATGGATTACACATGAGAAAGATAGGAGGTTGCAGTGGGTTGATCTTAACTGCCAGGTGGCCACCACAGCTGCTCCATCACTGCCCTTCCTTACCTTGATGGGGGAGAAGAAAATATGATGAAAGACTTGTGGGTCAAGGTATAGACAGGGAGAGATCACTCATCCATTACTATCATAGAAAAAACAGACTCAGCTTGGGAAAATTAATTTAATTTATTGCCAATCAGATGATAGCAGGAAATAAGAAATAAGAGCAAAACTAAAGACACCTTCCCTCACTTCTCCCTAATTATTGGGCTCAACTTCAGTCTGATTTTTTGCTACCTCTTTCCCTTTAGCAGCACGGGGAACAGGGAATGGGTCTGCAGTCAGTTCAACACATATTGCTTTGCTACTTCCTCCTCACACTTCCCCTACTCAAGTGTGGGGGTCCCTCCTGTGGGAGATAGTCCTTCATCAACTTCTCTAACATTAATCATTCCCACAGGCTGCAAGTCTTGAACTGTCCCAGTGTGGTTCCTGCCCAGTGGGTGCAGTACTTCAGGAATCACTGGGTTCTCCATGGCTCCAGCCTGGGCTCTCCCATGGGGACACAAATCCTGCCAGGAAACCTGCTCCAGTGTGGGTTCCTCTGTCTATGGATCTGTAGGTTCATCCAGAACCTGCTCCATTGTGGACTTCCCGTGGGCATCCACATGCTCCAGCGTGGGATCCTCTACAGGAGGTAGGTGGATCTCTGATCCACAATGGATCTCCATGGGATACAGGGGCACAGCTGTCTCACCATGGTCTTCACCACAGGCTGCAGAGGAATCTCTTCTCCAATGCCTGGAGCACCTCCTGCCCCTTCTTTACTGGCCTTGGTGTCTACAGAGCTTTTTCTCTGTCATCTTCTCACTCCTCTGTTGGGCTGCCTTCTTGAATATATTATGTCAGAGGTGCTGTCACTGTCTCTGATGGGCTTAGCCTTGGCCTAAGTCTATCTCAGAGCCGCCTGGCACTTGCTCCATCAGACACAGGGGAAGCTTCTCACTGAAGCCAACCCCTGCAGCACTCCCACTACCAAACCCAATATAAGCCCAACACAGAGGTCAAAAGCTAGGTGCTCTTGAACACACTCTTTTAATCCAAAAGACAATCCAGAATTCTTCAGATAAATCTTTTTCCATACATTCAAATCATTTTAGCACAGGCCTGGTATGATCTTGCAGAGAGAGAGATTGATCTCTCTATCAGTGTATCAGGGATAGAGATGATACCTTCAAAACATCTGAACTGTTCTTTTGTCATACATTCCACTGATTAACCAGAGGGCAGACTGTATTAACTGCCACAGGAGCTATAATTTCCATTTTTAAGATTTGTGTAGGTATTTTATCTGTAGTAACTTGATGGTTGTTCTGTGGCTTGTGGCTACCCTTCCTAGTTCCAAATGTTCCTGATTGAGTTGAATTGTAGATGTGGCTAAACATATTGCTTCCTCTTTTCTTGAGTAATCACTTTCAACACTTCACTACAGTCTTGATATTGCTGCAGAGATCAATAAACTGTATTCATAGCCAAGCAGGCATCTTCTTTACAGAGAAATATTTTGAGATCCCTCAGGAATGATTTATGACCACAGTTTTTCACTCTTGTCCTCTAAGAAAAAAAGACTTTTGGAAAATGTTTTGATAAAATTATATTTTTTAAATAATGAGATATTAAGCATGACAAAAAGTATTTTTTATGCCAGAAATATTTATTGTATTTTTACACCTAAGACAAAATGAAATTTTTCAAAGAAAATTTTATACTTATCAAAGTTCCAAATTGTTCTTTCTGTCATCAGGATAATTTTCCATATCACCATGTACTTGCATAGACCACGTAAGAATGTTGTTTCTGTTAAACAAACAAATTGGCAAATTGCTTTGTAAACCACTTAAAGAGCTGCAAGAATCACCACTCCCAAATCATCCAGCTTCCAAGAAAGGAGTGTTCCAATTTTCTCTTGCTAAAAAATGTTTTCTATCTACCACAAGGACTATTGAATATCTTTATTGCAGTTTACTAAAATTCTTATTACTTAGAGTAAAAACTAGTTAAATGGCATGTTTAAGTTGGTAACTTTGGGTTTTGCATAATCTGATTTTACAAAGAGGGATTATTGAGTGTTATCAACATTATATTAATTCTGCCTTTTATTTGAACAGACAAACTGACCTTGCCAGTGTATTTATTTGTTTGACTAGAAGGGGGAAGATTAACTTTCATGAACCATTGTTTTAAAGGAAAGGAATTGATTTATACTTAAACTACTGTGCCCTCTCAGCAGTAAACAGAAATTATGTTTCATTTAACACACATTTGTAAAGCTTACCATACAGTAGTTAACTCCACATGTTCTACAACTGCACTAATACTTGGTTGCAGAAAGTTCCGCAGTTTAGAGCCAGCATAAATACCCAAAGTATACAGTTGTCCTCCATAAAATGCATGGGCTATCACATGCACTGTGGCTTTACTGGTTCTGCTGTACAATGCAATTCCTTGTCCTTGGAAACTACCTGCTAGGTTTTCTATCAAAGCTTTTAGGGATGGGAACTTCCAGAATCTCAAGTGCAGGCACAACTATCACTAGAAAGTATGCTTTTGGGTGAGTGTTTCATTGCTACTAAAACATCACAAAGCCAACAGTGCTTGTATGCAGCCAGTTTCTTGTCTCACTTCACACAAACAGAATCACAGAAACACTACTAAAACTTTTGCCAGAATAAAAAAAAAGGACTCCAACCAACAACAAATAGATATTATTATATGGCTTGCCCACAGGAAAATTTGAATCATATTATCAACAGAAAACTACTAAAAATGCTTGTCAAGCATAGCTACGTTAAGCACAACACTTAATAGCAATTTCAGGACACCTAAACATAATTCTGATGCTACAGGTCTTTGAAGCACACTATTGAATTATCTCTCCCTTTCATCTCAATTGCCAAAAGAAATTGCATTAAATGAGTTAACTGGTTAACTAAGTCTCTATAGTCTTGTATTCAGGCAGAAATCACTTTTCCACAGCAGGTGTTTAGAATTCATCAAACCTTATCCAGGCTTCCCAGATGCGGCCTGGTTTCTCACGAACATTTTGTACTAAAGCTACTTTATCCAAGGTGTTCAGGATTCAGATCCAGATGGGTATAATTTCAATTTAGTCTGCAGCAGGCTGCAGGAGTCACAGACTAGGTGCTGGGATGCTTGTATAAACACTTACAGGAATATTTCTATTCCTGTTCACAACATCACTATGCAATAGACAATTTAGGCAGCATCAGGTGAGGTCACTTTACAAGGGTTCAGGTTATTCAAACCTTTTACACCTAGCAATTACTAATCTACCTCACACGTGTGCCAGTAAATTTATATGTGCAGTTCCATAGGATTTCATCCCATCACCAGCTCAGTTCTGCATTTATTATGTATGGATCTGCCTAGGCAGGTCTCCTTTTCTGCCAGATTTGGATTCTATAGTTTCCCTGTTCTCCCAACATCAGACTGAACTGACATCACACTGATAGAACCAGCAAACAGAGGTGCAGGGAAATGATACTGCTAGGCAGAAAAAGCAGACAACTCCTGGAAATTTGCAAACCTACTCTTTGCTGGATTACTAGTTCATTATTTTATTAAATATCACTGCTTGGACACCACCCAAGGACAGGGAGCAATGACTCAAAGTATTCCCTGCCTTAAAAGTTCTGGCACTTGACCCATTTCTTACAAAGAAATAGGACATCAGCTGAATTCCTAACTTTGCATTTCAGCTCACTAGTGAAAGGACTCTTGTGGCCCTCTATCATGGTTTGACAGGTTGGACACTGGCCGAACACCAGGCACCCACATGAGCTACTCGCTCACTCTCCCCTGCCACAGCTGCGCAGAGGAGTGAGAAAAATTTAATGAAAAGTCCATGAGTTGAGAAAAGGACCAAGAGAGAACACTCTAAGGGCAAAATGGGCTCAGCTTTAGAGGTACAAAGTGAGTTTATTGCTAATAAAATCAGAGGAGGATAACGAGAATTAAAAGAAGCCATTAAAGAACATCGTTTCCCTCCAGTCCCTTCCTCCTTCTGACCAACAGCACAGGGAGACAGGGTGTGGGGATTTTGGCCAGTTCTTCATCAGAGGTTTTCTTCCACTGCTCAGGGAGAGGAGTCCTTCCCCTGTGAGACCATGGGGTCCCTCCCACGGGACAGTTCTCTGTGAACTTCCCCAGCATGGTTCCAATCTCACGAGCAGCAGTCCTCCCAAAACCGCTGCAACGTGAGTCCCTCCCATGGGCACACAGTCCTCCCAAAACTGCTGCAGCATGGGTCACTCTCCATGGGTGCAGTCCTCCAAGGACAGGCTGCTCCAGCCTGGAAGCAGGGCCCCCTCTCTCCATCCAGTCTCCCACAGGAGCACAGCCTCCTCCTCCTCCAGGCATCCACCCGCTCCAGCACGGGCACCTCCCCCACGGGCTGCGGGTGGATCTCTGCATCCCCCGTGGATCCCCATGGGCTGCAGGGGCACAGCTGCTTCACCATGGTCTCACCATGGCCTGCAGAGCAATCTTGGCTCCGGGGCCTGGAGCAGCTCCTGCCCTCCTTCTGCACTGACCTTGGTGTCTGCGTGTGGTTTCCCTCACATGTTCTCACCTCCTCCTCTTCTCTGGCTAGGAAAAAACCTGTGCATGCCCAACTTTGTTTTGTTTTATTCTTAAATCTGTTATCACAGAGGCATTACCATCACCTCTAACTGGCCCAGGCTTGGCCAGCAGCATGTCCATCCTCAGAGCCATCAGGGATTAACTCTGCCAGACATGGTGGAAGCTTCCGGCAGCTTCTCACAGAAGCCACCTCTGTGGACCCACTGCTATCAAAAACTAGGCCGTGCAAAACAAACACACCCTCAAAATCTTCAGCTCTATAAAGATAATAAGCCAGCTTGTTGCTACTTCCAACAGCCCTCTTGGTAAGGTAACCAGGCCTCTCAGGCATGAAGTTTCCACAATAGTGGCAGGATCACCAGGTGCTGAAGTATCATGCCCTCAGCAGCAGCATGGTAGCAGTTCTCACCAGAAAGCTTTGAGGTTTTTTCAGAGACACTTGCCAGTACTTCTTTCAGTTGCTACAAACTAATCGTCTTTTTAAGGCATGTGAACCAACAGCTCATCTGGATTGAGTGCTACCTAACCCACTCCTTTTTAGTGACAAACGGTCCAGTATACCCCACCACAAACAGCAGTCAATCTAGGTCTTTTAAAATGCAATTTTAATTTTTTGTTGGTTTATTCAGGAACAATGAGTGATGTATTTCCTTTAATCACCCTTAAAAAAAATTCACTAGCATCTGAAAAGACTAGTCTGTATTTTTATGAATGAAGAGTTATGGATGTCCCCCAATACCGAAGCTACTATGAAGGCTTATCAATACTTATCGATAATATTATTTTAAAAAGTTATTTCCTCACAGATCTCTTTCTGTAGGGGTAAAATTTTAGCAAAGTATGATAGCTATTGAGAGCTGTGGCTTTTCTATGCCTATCAGAAACTTGATTGTAGCCAAGTGATTTCAGAATAGTTTTCAGCCAGCTCCTAAATATTATGTTTACGTAGTTCTTGCTTTAAATCATACCAGTTTTCCCCTCTGCAGTCTGAGAACAGCCAGATGACCTCAGCTTTTAGACTAGTGTACCTGAAATACCAGGACTCTCATCCTTTTTCTGATGAAAAATATTCGATCCATGTTAAATTTTTTTAAGCCTGGAGATGTAGGGAGAGATATATATTGCTGCATCTTCACTGTTTTCTCTTTCACACGTTAAAAAAACAAAACTAGCCTCTCAATCACATTGCTCTCCAAAGATTTTGTTTAACAGAATAAGATAATCACAGAATAGTTACGGTTGAAAGAGACTTTTGGAGATCATCTGGGCAGACCCCCCCTGCCAAGGCATGGTCACCTACAGCAGGAGACAAGCAACATATACAGGTGAGTTTTGAATGTCTCCACAGTGGGAGACTCCACCACCACCCTGAATACTTAACAGAAAGATACTGTATTTTCTCCACCGATATATTCTTTGCTTGCTTGCTTGGCCACCTCTGGATGGATTATAATCAAATCTTTTTCAGATAATTTCACAGGTGCTTTGATCTGATGCCTCCATTTACAGTAACAGGAAAGAATGCTGCAATCCAAGATGTACAGAATATGTCACCCTTAACCTTAAGAACAGAGATATGGTACATCTTCGGGATGCTGAACCATAATTCCCTTTTTTTTTTTCTAACAGCTAAGACTTTCAGACATAACCTCCATTCTCCTGGACACATGAGGTTGCTTGGGTAATGTCCAGAGAATACTTGGACTGCCAGAGGCCCTTCTCAAATACTTCAGCCTCCAAGGACAGGATGCTAGTCAATACAGAAACTTTAGAAAAAGGTTGTGACTCACTCTGGCTTTCCTGGCAAATTCTAATGAATTTTTTTTATTTCCTTGGTGCTTCTTGTAATTTGGAGCAGAACAACAATATCACCGATGGGCTGTATTTGGTCCAGCTGAGATGAAGTTAATTTTCCTTACAGCAGCCATCACAGAGCTGTGCTTTGCACTGGTAGCTACAGAGGTGTTGATAACACACCAGTGTTTGGCTTCTGCTGTACAGCACTGGCACACCACCAGTGCTGTCTTCCCAGCATTCTGCCTTCCCATCCATAGGCTGGGGGTGAGCAAGATCTTAGAAAGGGACACAAATAGGCCAGCTGACCCAAACAGACTAAAGGGGAATTTCATACCATATGATATATAAATATCATAAAACGTAAAAGCTAGCAAAAGGAGGAAGAAGGAGGAGGCATCTGTTATTTATGTTTGCCTTACAGAGCAATGGCTACTTGTGCTAAAGTAGGCCACAGAAAGTGGCCTGACATCACTTGCTGATGTGACATAATGGATAAAATCTTGGTCTTCTTCCTTGGCTTGTGGGCACGTAACCTTTTGCTTTTGCTTTAGTAAAATGCTCTCAACCCACAAATTGTCTTCCATCTTATTCTCTGCCCCCTGTCCAGCTGAGGAGGGGGAGTGATAAAGTAGTTGGTGGCTACGTGGCATCTGGCCAAGGTCAAGCCACCGCAGTTCTTTTTGGCTCCCAAAATAGGGTGAGACAATGGCAGTTTTATATCATGCATGCTATCATTATAGTGGTTATTAAGTAGCAAGCTCCCCTGCAGTACAGTATTTGTCAGTTGCCTATCTCTTTATTTTGCGAAGTTTGGGGAAATGTTAATGCAACAAGGACTCTGTGCTTTTCCCTTACACTGATGACTTTGACATGCTGGGGGAGTTATTTGTGGAGATGATGAGGGAATACATCTTCCTTTCTCTGCCCATGATTGGTGTGGATGGTTTTGTATGCAAGCCCCTGCAGTCTTCATTCATCCCTACAGTGAGTTGTTTAATACTAATAATTAATACTGGTAGCATATTACAGGATTCATGTAATCTGGTGTCGTTCTGATGTAAGGGAAAACAGAAGATGTAACAGTTACATGTGCTACAGCCCTGCTCCCCAGGAAACGGCCAGACATCAGCTGCTGCTGGTAAGTAGAGAATAAAATTTTTTTCCTTAGCTTGCGTGCAACCTTTTGCTTTGCTTCAGTAAACTACCTTATCTCAACCTACTGTTTGTTTTCCGTCTTACTTTTTCTCCCTTTTTCGGGGGAGAGAAAAGCTGAAGAAGGGGACTGATAAAGTGGCATCCAGCCAAGGTCAACCCACCATATGGGCCAATGCATATTGTCCACCAATCTTATTTTTAATGCAAGTATTTTGGGTTTTAGTAAGAAGTATTTTTGTTCATTTGTACATGAGGAGGAATAGGATATCCCAAAGGGCATCAGGAAAGAGCTTCCCTCGAGCTCAGAATCACAGAGGATTGATCATTTCGTTCAGACAAGCTTGTGAGAGTTGTCTGTCCAACCTCACAGAAACCTACGTGGTTTGCAGTAAAACTGGCAACTAACGAAAGCACTGCAGACAATGCAAAATCCCAAGGGCTGGCCAATGTGAGCACAAAAGGCCAGGTGTCAGTGCAGTTTCCTTCAGCTATAAAATACGCAACTGGCTCAAGACAGCTATTTCGGAACATGCCCTTGTCGCCAGGACTCGTCACAGAAGCAGCACTCTTTTGCAGACTAACCAGGAGTGCAAACTCTTGCTGCACGGCGTGCCGCTAGGCGCTCCTGACAACTAATCTTTTAAGTATTTTGCTTCAATCTCCAGTCAGAACGGACACACACAACAACAACCGACCCATTCCCGCCCCGCGCCCCCGCCCTCTCACCGCCCCCGTCGCACCGCCTCCACACAGCTCCCTCCGCACCGCCCCCTAGCGGCCCCTCTGCACGGCGCAGAGCGGCGGCGCCCGACCGGCCGCGTCGGGGTTCCGAGGGGAGGGGCGGGGCGCCTCCCTGACACGCCCACCGAGGAAGAGCGAGCGTGGCGGCTCCGCGGCGCGGCCGGGGCCCGAGGCTCCGCCCGCCTCCCTCCGCCAATGGAGAAAGGCGCTGCGGGGGGCGGGGCTGCCGCAGGCCGCGCGGGGGGCGGGGCCGGCACGGAGTTGCCGCAGCGCCGCCGCTTGTAAACAGATCCCGCCCCACGTGACGCGCGCGCGGTGCTTGCGCGGGGGCGCCGCGCATTGTCCGCGTCGGTGACCGGCGGGACCCGCGCGGGGAGCGGGAGGAGGCCATTCCCGTCCGCCCTTCCTCCCTCGTCGCTCCGGTGGGGAAGCAGTGTACCCTCCCCCTTGTACCCCGGCCGCTAAGATGGCTGGTGGTGGGCGGTAAGGCGGTGCGGGGCTGCGGAGCAGCTGACGGGACGGGAGCGCGGGCGGCGTGTGCCCGTGTGCGCAGCGCCATGTCCGCCTTCGCCCTGGAGGAGACGCTGGAGGCCGACTGGGTGGCCGTCAGGCCGCACGCCTTCCAGGAGCGGGAGAAGCACAAGTTCGCCTTCATCGTGGCCTGGAACGAGATCGAGGGCAAGTTCGCCATCACCTGCCACAACCGCACGGCGCAGCGCCAGCGCAGCGGCTCCCGTGAGGTGCGCCGCGGCGGCCCCGAGGCCGGAGCCGTCCCCAAAGCTGGCGGCCCCGCGGTGCGCAGGGACCCGGGGCCGCTCCGGAGCTGCGCCCATCCCCGGGCCGAGGCGCTGCCCAAGAGCCCGCTGCGCGTCAAGGGCAGTCCGGCCCGGAGGCCGCAGCGCGGCCCGGAGGCGGCAGGTGCCGCCGAGGACATCGAAGTGCTGGAGCTGGGGAAGGAGGACGTGGCCGCCGCGCTGTCGCTGCCGCCCTCGCCGCCGCGGGCGAGCGAGTTGGGCGCTCCCGACGTGGAGCCGGCGGGGGAGGAGTGCAGCTGGGCCGGCCTCTTCTCCTTCCAAGACTTGCGGGCCGTACACCAGCAGCTGTGCTCGGTGAACTCGGAGCTGGAGCCCTACCTGCCTGCCTTCCCCGAGGAGCCCTCGGGCATGTGGACGGTGCTCTTCGGAGCGCCGGAACTCTCCGAGCAGGAGATGGACGCTCTCTGCTACAAGCTGCAAGTTTACTTGGTTCACAGCTTGGATACCTGTGGCTGGAAAATCCTTTCGCAGGTGCTCTTCACCGAGACCGACGACCCCGAAGAGTACTACGAGAGCCTGAGTGAGCTGCGACAGAAGGGGTACGAGGAGGTGCTCCAGAGGGCCCGCAAGCGCATTCAGGAGGTGAGGTTACTGCGTGGTCCAGATGCCTCCACTTTAGTGTCGCGTTTAGTTTAATCTCTGACATCTTTTTTAGTCGTTCTTGTTCTTTCTGTCCTGTTCCTTAGTGAGAAAATGAGGCTTAACCGTTCCAAGGTCCATAGGGCTAGGATTTAAGGAGGTGCAGATTTCTCTACTCATCTGAGTGTGGCACAGTACTTTTTTCTGTGCAATCAAATCTGGATGTTTGTGAATAAAAATCCAATGGATTTGGCAAGGTCTTGCTCCTGTATATTTGTTCTTGCATTGCCTTGCACCAGGTTGTGTTGGGTCTGAATTTTTTTCTATTAAATGAGAGCAGCAACATACGGTGTTTATTTTGATAGTACAGCTTAGGTGTTTGAGACCAAAAAATTCCAGGTTCATACAGGCTCTGCATGCTGAATCTGGTATTTATATAGCGAGATTATGTTTTCCAGTGGAATTGGAGTAAGTACAACTTTTGTTCAGCTGAGAAGTTCCTAGAGTTGGAATTTTAAAAAAAAAAGCAACCTCTCTGGTCTTAGTGGGTAATTTGCTGTTACCACTAGTTAGTGTTGCTGTTGATACTGTCTGTCAAGACTTAGATGTTTCAGGACACTTCATATCTTCCTTACACCATATACTGTTCTAGAGTAGTTGAGGATGCCCATCTAACTAACTTCTAGCATCAATGTATGAGAATTTTTACACTTTCTTGGCCTTCATGGACTGAGTTGTATGAGGACCCAGTTTTCCCCAATATAAAATGAGAATTTTACACTTGTTTTTGTGCTTCAGTGGCCTTGGTCCAGAATATACCCGGATCTATCAAGGTGTGACTTATGAGTATGAATCAGGTTACACTGTTCTTTGTTTTTGCAAATACCATCTTAATTCTGTTGTGAATGGATATAGGTCAAGTTTGGCTACTTCAGCCACCGACGTATATCCTGCCAGTATTCTTTTAAAAAATGTGTGATGGTGATTGTTTTTCTTTGATGGGAAGCGTGAACATACCCTCGTGCTCTCTGATGGCATGGTTTTGAGTCTGTAGAATTCAGGCCATGCTTTCCCTTGGTGACTGGAGTTATAGAGTATGAGAAAATTGTACTATTACTGATGTAATCATGGTAAGAACATCCAAGTATAGCTTTGCCACAGAAAAGTTTATTTCCAAACTGTTGTGTTAGGGTATATAATTTTGATTTTTCTTTTTCTTTTTAATGTCTATTGAAAGGACTGAATTAAATCTTGCTATTTGGTGTACAAATGGTAATTAGTCTGATAAGATTCAGCAGTGGTTTTAGTCCACTGAATATGAAAACATACCATCTTTCACTGTTTTTTTTTGACTGCATGGGAGTGTATGCTTAGATTAGATTTAGCCTTCAATTCAGCAGTTTCTACAAGGAGCTGTGCAGAATAAGAGAAGATACTGTTAGAAACGTGGAATTTGGGAGCTGGATACCTAACTTGAGGGATGTGGTGTTTTTGAAGAAATACTAGTTAAGAATTACTGAGCAAGAGCTATTTATTTCTTGCAGAATCTCAATTTCTATTTTGTTAGTACCAAAAGTAGTACTTCAAAAAATAAATTGGTTCTCTAAGCTACATAATTTTATTCTGTTATAGTGTTCTGATCTTGGTGCAGACAAAATGGCAGAGCCTATTTGACCACAGTACAACCTTCCTTTCCTATGATAACCAGTCTGGTAGTGTACCTAAAGTCAATACAGCTGTACTTCAGTCAGTTGTGTAAGTCGATCCTTCTTTAATTAAAGGTAGTTCATGTTTAAGAAAAGAAACCGATGGAATGACCTGCTCTTTCCCTCTTGGCTCTCAGGTTTCTCTTTTTCTTACCTATTAGGGGTTTACTGGGTCTACAGGAAATGTCTTTCTTTGAGCAAAGATACTAATACTCTTTGTCATTGCAATTTTAAGCAAATGAAGCAGTGGATGATGGGCACTGCTTGGTATTTCTGAAGTAAAGTTTTTTGTACTTTAAAGAAAACCTGCTGAGTCCACGTTTTATCTCAGAACGTACTTTTCCATCTGTGCTGGAATTCTGTCAGCTAATAGCAGGAATGTTGGATCCAAGCAATTTTAAGCAATTTTGTCTCTTAAAAGAATTTTTTGGGAAAAGAGGAAGTGATTGAGAAGCATTGGTAACCGAATGGTATCTAGGAGGGAATGTGAAGGGTCATAATATAAAATTGTGCAACTAACTCCTGAGACCTTAACATCTTAAAATGTGCCTCTGTGGTTTATAGTTATTTCATATATCTCTTCTATTTCCTAGGACAAATTTCCTCTGTGCAATTAGACTGTTACTCGAGAAATGCTTGGAGTTTCTCTTGATTTGTATTCTTTGGGGTGGAGAAGCAAAGTGAGCAACCAAACCTTATGTTCATTGTTTCAGCATCCCCTGCTCGGACATTCCTTGCTTTCCATAAATTATACACAAGTCAGTTTATTTTCATGCCATTTAGTAATTGTTGCTCTTTGTACTAGTAATTTTTATCTCTGTCTGAATTTTAGGCCTTTAATAAACCATAAGAATGTTGCAAGTAGAAACAGATCCAAGATGAGTAAGTAAAATAGTTGTAGAGGAACTGTGTGACCTGGGATTCATGTCTTCTGCCTGATTTGCAGTTTTGAAATAGCGCTTCCTTTATTTTTTTTCAAATAAAACTATTAATTTTGAAATAGTTGAAGAATTTATTTAAGGCAGAAGCTTGTTCATTAAGTTTATACCTGTTGAAAAAAATCTTCAGGTACTCAGTTAAAAGATAAAAAAAATGTTTTTTCAACAGAGAGTATACCATTGAATCCTTATGTGGGATTCCAGCTTCCTGGGCAGTATTTCCAAAATAGTAAACTTTGTATCAAGAAGGCAGAAAATGTTTGCCTCTGTACTCTTGGTCCTGCCAGTTTCCTGTTTATGTTCTTCCTACATAGAGAAGAGCTTTTCTAGGCTAAGTGTAGATGTTTGTAAATTTCTGTGAGTTTAGTAATATCAGTAATGGTGCTGTGTCTCTTTATCCATTCTGTGTTTCCAAAAGGCTGAAGGTAGTCATGTTTTCCTGAATAAAAATGGTGTTAGTGTAAACTGTGAGCAGGAGGATGGGTGGCTTAATCCTGCCCCAGACACATTTCATTATGTGCTCTTGAATAACGAGTTGAGTGTTTGGGAAGCCTGTCTGTATGTTACATATCTACTTCAACATCTTTGAATTATCAGCCCCTGGGAATGTTCCTGTTCCATACAGCTCTTAGACCGAAACTTGGTCTACAGCCCTGGTAGACTGCAATTTGGTGGATGATAGGCTATATGATCTTGAGTGCCAGGTATAAAACTACTCAGAAGCTCGCTTTGGTTTTCTTTTGGCTTTATAAAATCTGTGAATTCCTGTGTTTACAGATAGACAAAGACTGTTTTGTATCCCTGCTCTGTGTGTCTTCTTTTAAATTTTTTTTTTAACGTGAAAGTTCAAACACTTTTAAGTACCTGATTAAATTCTGAAGTAACTCTGAAAAGATCTTATCTTCAGTGGCTGACTTTAGACTACCTTGAAGGTGAGGACCTACTGCTGTTTTTAATCTCCATCTCCTGTATAGTGATGTATTTGCTAAGCATGAGAATAGTCCTGCTTGGCTTAATTTTCTTTTGATTTAAAGAACTAGAAAGGCTGAGGAAAAAGAAATCTATTTTGTTACAGTAACAGCTTGTATGAAAAGAAAATGTAGGGTTTTTTGATGGAAAGCTATATGGCCATTTTAGTTCCTTCATAATCGGATTTTTTTTTCCTAAATTACTTTTGCATGTTTCATAGGCAAGTTTTTTTTTTGTTTTGAATGAATGAAATATGCTTGCCAAATTAGCAGAAATGGCAAGGAATTGGTTCAGTTATATGTAATGGAATTTCACATTTCTTACTTTCCAACACGTGTTGCTTCAATATTGTCCCTCATTTCTGTAAATATCAAAAAAGGTAAGTAATATCCAATAATATTTTGTTTTGTCAAAGCTGTTCTAATATTTTAGTAATAAATGATATTCAGGTTTGTCTCAGTAACTAGAAGAATTTTATTTCATTGTTTTTGGCCATATACATTCAGTTCTAAAATAAATGTTTATATGGTAGGTAATGGGGCACTGTAACAAAAGTGGAAGTTTTCCAAAAGTGAGGTGACTGATTGCTGTTCAGTGATCTGCATCTAGGCACAATAAGACTTAAAGAGAGTTTCAACATCAGACTCAAAAATAATGCAAAAGTAAATATAAAACCTTAAGAAAAAGTATTCAGTGTTCCAGTAACATGGAAAAAAATGTTAGCAGCAGTGGTGTTTCCATCAAAACAAATGTAACATCTTTCTATGCAAGAAGAAAGAATAACTCAATATTGTATATGAACTGCAATAGGTTTAGAAGATACATAAGGTATTTCAGGTGGGAATGGAACACTGGTTTGGATTTAACATTGGGAACACAGAGGATTAAAATAAGACACTGGAATTTTTTTTCCTATTGACATGAAGAGAACAGAGTTAAGACTAGTGCTGAGCATTTGGGAAGTCCAAGCTCCTTTTTCTTTGTAGTTTTTATTTGTAGAGTTAACGCAAATAAAATACTGTTTCTAATAACAGTGTTTGGATTATAAATCCTTTGTAAATAAGCTGTTTAAGAGCTGAACTAGTACTGTAAATTAATACTAAGCAAAATAAAATGTCAGCAGGTGTATGCTCTGTAGAACAAGCAGGTAGCCTCCAAGCTCTTTGGAGACACCTACATGATATTAGTGCTCTGGCTAGTATTGGGTTACTGCTAGAAAAAGTTGACAGTGAGTACTGCAGCTGTACCTGAAAGTCAGAATGCTTAGAACAATGCACATTTCTTCAAAACTGGGCAACTTATATGTACACAAAGGAGAGGGCATTGGCTTGAAAAATTACATCTTTCTTGACAGAATTTAAATCTCAGATGAAAAGTAAAAGTACATTCTGTAGAATATAGCAGTGTTAGTTAGTAAGCCTGGACTTAATTTTTAGAAACTAAAGACAGCAGCTTCCAAGGCTCATAATTAAATTCCTTATCCAAATACCTGGATAGAGGGAAAAAAATGCAGTATATGGTCTTTTTAACTTCTTTAAGTGGGATTGGGGAACCATTTATGTCTATTACTTGGGGAAGTATTCTGGTGCTGAAATAATTTCGTTTGGTATTCCCCTTGTTTCCATAGATGTAGAGATAAATTTTCCTCTGTTTTTTGTTTAAAATTGTTGGTACCTGTTTGCACTATTTTTGTATGACAGAAAATTTTGAAGAGGTATGAACAACCTATGTAGTATATGTTCTATAATCCACTGTGCTACTCAGGATTCACAAGTTCCTTAATTTCTTACCTTTTAGAGATGACATTAGTGCTTACCTTTGTCTTGTGTATTTTTTCTCATTTTTTTCCACCATTATTTTCTTTCTCTTCAATTGAATGTCCTCCCTTGAAGTAAATGCTGTTTAAAACTGCTTTCTTAAGCCAGTAACTTTTTTTCCTCTCCTTTTCTGGCTAATATAGTATTGCTACCCAAGCAGGTGTTGAATTTGAAAGCAGATTCACTCTAATAGTTTAATCTTTTTACATTTCTGTAACATGACAAGTCACTGTTTGCAAATACTCAGGGACGTTTGTGTGCTTTACATATGTAAATAGTGCTGCCACAAAGCTAAAGAAGGCATTGAGAAGCAGAGATTTTTGGAAATTACTACATTTTTTGGTTTTGAGGATGTACTTTCTAATATTATTAGAAACATGGCATTGTAATGCATCAGGATATTGCTGTTACTGGAGAGAACTTTGACTATAGTTAGGGCGCAGCCCAGCTAAAAATATATCTGCCAAACTTAATTTGTGCAAGAGATGAAAACCTAGTCATCAGATATGGTAAAGAGAGACAGAAGATAGGACAGGAGGAGAGGAAAAGTGATATTCTAAGGATGCAGAGCATCAGTGATTTAGTCAATATGTATATGTATCTGTTTTGATGAGAAGACAGCTTCCCTGGCAAGCCAGGCTTTGGACTTGATCATTTGGATCCGTTGACTGTAGGTGTCAATAGAACATGGGTGCTGTATCATCATGATTCCACTCATCAGTTACAAAAATTTTTGCAGATACTGCTTTAAATTCAAAAGCTTTC
>WAAE01013125.1:0-38378 GCA_013400495.1 Nicator chloris
AAAGAGGATAATATTACTTCTTTTTTTTCCTCCATCCTTTCATCTGTTTTGACTGGAAGCTGTCTAGGGCCAGGACTTTTATTAACTGTGTGTATCTACAGTGCCTCTATAGAGAAGGCTTTGAGATGCTAAGCAATATCTGCTTATTCTTTCATATATCTGGAAACACACTGTCCCTAGGGAAGTCATAAGCCTCCTTTTACTTCCCACAGAAAAAAGTGGTGGCATTAAAAAATACAACCATGGTTGCTTTTTGCAACCATCTTTTCTTTCATTAGAGAGGAAAGTCAAGTGTGAAGACCTGAGGGAAGGTGTGATCTCTGGTGGTTATAAATTTGACAACCAGGTATCCTCTGCTAAGGAAATCTTGCCTTTAATTTTGTAAGTGCAGATTTGGATGCAGTCAGCCTCATTTTCACTGCTAGCTTGGTTTCAACTCCAGAGCAAAAGGTGGATCTTAAATTAGGTTTGAGTGCATTTGAGGCTATAACCTAAGAACAGTGCTGTTGTAATAGCTCAGCTGTTGAGTTGGCAGCCAAACAGGGAGAGCAAAGTGTCTCAAATTTCAATTCATCTTACCGTGGAAGACATTTTGAAGCACCTCAAAGCTGTTTCTAGCCTTCTGCTTCTGCTGGTTTAAAGACATCAGGTTTGTACTGAGGTCCCAGCAGGGAGCAGAAGTGGTGACAGCCCCCACATTACAGGACCCGTTCTCCCTGCTTGGATTTCAGCTGGAAGAGCAGGATCTCCTGTTCAGCAGCATCACTGAATGTGACAGTACCAATGGCAGGGTCTCAGCTCTGCTGCATGTGACTGTATATAAAGTACCTATTTTCTTAATGTTTTTAGTAGTGCTAGCTCAGAAGCAGTCCGAGCATCATGTCTGACTAGAGTTAGTGTTTGAGAGGACCTGACTAAAACCAGATTTCCTTATGCTGCTGCCTGTTGCTATTTCCAGTATTTTCTGATCAAAGGCATTTCTGTTGTCTGTTTTCTATACTGAGATACATCTGTACCAAAGCTGGAATTGTACATGCGGCATTAGGAGTTGCAGCTTGATGTTACAAAGTAGCTTGTCCAGAAAGCAGCAGCAAAGTTTCAGCCTCACAGAAACTGCAGGATGGTTGGGCCCCACTGAGATTCCAGGTTCTTCATTGGAGTAACCGTTCTGATTTGAAATCCACCCTGATACTGGCTTCATTGCTATCGATCTACCACTTATCTAAATTAAAGCTGATTTAAGTGTCTGCACAAGCTGCAATCTTTCTTTACAACTAAGGCTGCAAGGTTTGGGCATTCTGGGTCTGCTTGGTATTTTCTCAGAGAAATTTCCCCCAGCACTCTCAGAATCGTTTTAAGCCTTTGCCAAAGGGAACAGCATGATTATTCCTGGCCATTCAGTCCAGCACATACCCACCAGATTCTGAAAGAGTGATGTGAAGGTTTGATGCCTAATCCAATATCTTCTGCCATCCAGAAACCACAAATGAAAATATATGGTGAGTTATATAGTTCGCTGTGAAAAGCTGAAATCTATTTAGATAGAGTTAGGGGTTATTTTTCACATTGTTCTGTAAATCATATTAAAAAAAAAAAGAGGAATGCTTTCCATTAGAATTTTTGAATCACCTATAGATTATATAATCGCTTAAGTTAAAAGCAATAACTAAGATGTCAGACTAGATTTAAAAACTGCTTCTGCTTGCCATGAAAATGTATATATGGCTGAAGCCATTTAAAGAGTTTATTTCTGATGGGAAAAGGGACCAAGATAGTCTTTTTTTTTAATACCAGAGCATAGCATGAATGTATAAGGCCATCAGAGGAATTCATAAACTGTAGAATTCACACAAAAAGACAAGTGAATGTATTTTTAATGTAAGTTATTTTTTCTCTTTTGAAAAGTAATACAAATAATGTCCTGTTTCACATAATGCATGAAGTAAGAGATCCTCCTAAGCTGGTTTCAATGGATAGCATGCAACATTTTGTTACAGAACAAATGTGTATTCAGCTTTTAGCTATATTTTGATGAAATAACTGCCAGTAGAATAATCCATCATCTTTGCAAGTATCCAGGACAGGAATCATCTCACTCTTCTCAGTTAACAAGCTGATCTCTGAGACACAATTGAGTAGGTTTATAAAAGAACATGATAATTTAGAGCAGAAATGGACCTTGTGGGTTCACTTACATGTAGTCTAGCAACAGCTGTGTCACAAGGAACTGCATCAAATCCTCCCCTCTTAAATGTGTCAGCCTTCATTTTCTAAGCTGAAGGGCAATTTTACCTCTATTCCTGAAAATAGGTTGTCTCACACTTGATGTCTGATGGTCAGGTATCTTTTCCAAGTTTTCTCATTACATTTCTTTATGTCCATTTCTGCAATCTTTCTGCATCTTACATATATATTTATTCTCTCTCTCTGACTCTGCCTTCATCTGCTTCATCTACCACCACTTCTAGAGAAGTGGCCTATCTAGAGGCTGTAAACAGAATGGTAACTCACCCCAGAAAAACTTCACAGGAAAAGGGAAAATCCCTCACCAGCACTTCCCAAGCAGCTCAGTTCAGTGCAGCCCTTGGTGGCCCTGTGGTTTCAGTGAGGTGAAGCAGCTGCTTTCTGCACTTTTACCTTGAGCCAGGGTAGCTAGTTCACTTTTAGACATTTAGATTGTTTATTCTTTCTTAATGGGTAACGGCTGCTCAGATGATCCTAACAAGAAGACAAGTGATTTCTGCAGAACATAGCACATGGAAGTAGAAACAACGGACGTGGCCAAAAGAGGAACACATGTTGTGAAGCAGTGCCACAGCCACTCTGCCAGATTTCAACACCATTTCAGAAATTGCTGCTAGGCTGGACTGCACAATTCAGCAATGCTGTGAATGCAGTAAACTTCTCTAGGTATCAAAGGAGGAGAAAGCAATTTTTGGCCTCAGGATTTTGAGTATTCAGATAGAAAGTATATAGAATTACTTTTTTGGGGGGGGAGTAATTTTTTTTTTACACATTGCTAGCTTTGGAGACTAGCTTTGATATATACTCAGTTTGCACACAGCCAAAGGAAGCTTTGATTATGATTGGGGGATTTGGGGTATATTTAACTGTCAGCATTAAGTAGTGAATATTCTTCAGAGCTGTTGATTTCAGCCTTTCAGATAAATAAAACAAATCCATGGAGACTCCTTTCTCCTTGAAGGGAGAGGGAATGCGAAGTGTTGTTAGCAAAGTGAAAACATGATATTGGCAGAAAGGCCTTTTTCATCTCTGGCGTTTCGTGAGGATCCGTTTAACTGAGGTGACAGTCTGGTGGCTGGTTTGTGGTTAAGCTACTTGGTTTGCTTTGTGGTTGTGGTGGCCCTAAAAACTGCATAACTTATGTGGACAATGAGAGAACTGCAACAACTCAGATATAATGGTTGTCGTACTGGGTAAAGCTAAAAGTGATTAACGACTTGAATATTCAATACTTGAGCACTTCTTGACATTGAAGAAAATCCATGAACAGGGCAGGCAGGATGCTGCAATAGCAGCCCATCTTAGAGTGAAACAGTTGGTACCCAGCATTCCCACTGCTTACTTTGTTTTGGGGGGTTTTTTTTGGTGTAGGAGGTGGGAGGCAACTTAGCTGAATGTAACTTAAATGTGTTAAAATCAATAAACAGGCAGTTTTGTCAGCTGTCATGTTTAAAATACTTATCACCCAGCTGCACTGGTGTTTTGCACGTAGCGATAGTATGGCTGCATTATGTAGGAACACAAGATTCATCCAGGGGACTCACTGCTCCTTGTTATTTTCTTCACTGTATTTCCCCTCTCAGCAAGAGTTTTGAGGCTCTCTACAATGCTTTCAGAAAGCATCAAGGCTAAAGACAGGCTTCTGCAGATTTTTAAATTGTTAATAATTTACTGATAACCGCACAATGTCTCAAGTTTCGGACCAGATAAAGTATTTGTTCAAAATTTTGCTTATTTATGGACTGTCAGGAGAAGCAGCAAGCTTTAATGTTGTTAGAAGTCTTTAAGGAGGATTTTAACTAGAAAAGTCTCAAGAGAAATTGTATGCTTTTTGCTCATGGCTTTGCTCTTTTCAGAGCAGCCATGTCCTTACTAGGAATTTTCCCTTCCCTTTTCTGATAAGAAAAAAAAACAACTTCTCAGAATCAACACATATTCTAGAGTATTCAGAACATGCACACTGTAACATTTTGAGAGTGACCTGATTTGATGCATGTCAGACCATTAATACAGTTTTAAAATATGAATAAATTTATCCTTCTGCTAACACACAACATTTAGTACATTTAGAGCTAGAGCATTGCTGCTCTGAGAGACACTAATAGATCTATAGAGGGGAAAAAGTAGTGATTTTCAAACACAAATAAATGGTCAGCTTTCCCCTAGAACTTAATCATCCTTTTAGTGATCAGATGAATAGGTATCACAGTACTTGAATGTTTGCCAATTATTCCCCTTCAAAAATTTAGGTTCCTCCATTATAAGCACTCATATTTCATTGCACGTCTGCATAACATGTTTAAAGTCCAAAAGAAGTAAGTGCTTTAGTGCTTTCAAAATGTTTCTTACATGTTGTGTTTGAACAAATGAAAGTTCTCCTGTGTTCCGATTTCAGTTTTAATTTTAAAGCTCAGTTTAGTAAGCAGTGAGGACCTCAGCATAAGACACTACTTTTCTTTGGCAGAAATATTTAACTTGTTTGTAACAAGGGCTTGAACTTCCTATTCCAGCAATAAACTTTTTGTAATGAACTCACTGCAATTTGCAATAAAGGATAAATTCAATTAATTGCCACGGCCGAGAAAGAAAAGTATCTATTGCATTAGATCAACTAAACAGAGAAAATGTAAGGGAAGTAACAAAGTAACAGGAAAGCAGACAATTTACTTAGAAATTCACAGAAGGTAAACCCGCAGTAATCCTGACCTGCTGCTGTGTGCCGTTTCAAAGCAATTTAAATGTACTGGTGCAAGCTGTAAATATTAAAGTAATTAAGAAAGCAATTGACATTATACATCTTTGAATTATTGGAAATAACACATGGTAGAATTCTCTCTCATCCTCACTGTTGCTTCAAATCATCACAATACTGTTTATGAAAATTCCTAGGGGAAGAAAAATATATTAAAAGTTTGAACAGAGATAATTTATGGTGCTTTGTTATGAAGACGCCTGCAGAGTTGTAATTATCCCCAAAACAGGCATTATTAAGCCTTGAAATTTAGAAACAGAATCATATTTTGGAAGTTTCAAATGTATTAAGGTATGGAAACATGGAACTGTCTTGCTGGGCAGTTTTATCTCCAGCTGCAGTGACATCTTGAGGCAGGAAATGAAACCACCTGGGTTTTGTTAAAACAGCAGTAATCATTGAAATTCATTAATCATAATTAAGAAGATACTGTAAAAGGAGAGGTAAAATGCCTAAGAGCTGGAGGTAGCAGAACTGTGGGGTCACATTGCCATTTGAGGTTTGTAATTTGTTATCTCAGCTCCTTCAGCACAGTTAACACTTCTGTGGCACATGTTTATTTAGAATTTGAGCAGCCTTGAGGAGCATTTTTCCTGAGAAGCCTCCACCTGTGCTCTGCAGGCATCTCAGTTAGTGTTTTTGTTACCTGTCAGTGTAATCCACCAAGAGAACACCTGTAAAAATAAGCTTATCGATTAGTTTTTAACTCATTTGAATGGTGAGATGATTCAGTTCTGCAAACAGTACATTTTAAACAACTCAAAGGGTAAATGAAGGACTTTGCAACCACAAAATCAAGTCAGGGATGGACTGAAGGGGGTGGTGAAGACATCATTTAAGACATGTGAGAAGCTTAAAGACATGAAGAGCTGAATGAAGGAGAATGGTCATTTATTAGGAGGGTCCAATTCTGCTTAATTTTGCCACGGTAAGAGCTGGCAGAATAATGTTTAGGCTAAGGAACAGGCTGATAAGCAGAGAACACAAAACATATTGCCCTAACAATGAGGGCAGGGGGGGCAGGGAATCAGGTTGGGAAGAACCGAAGAGTTTCTCCTTTATGGTTCCAATAACAGAGATTACACAAACATGCAATTTGCAATCCTAATGTCTCATTCACTGTGACAGATAGGCAAGGGCATAATTTTAACATGCAAACTCGTGAGAAAGATGCCAGTAGTAATGCAAGGAGCACTTGAGACACAATTCAAACTGTAAAAAGGACTGTTAGTGTTTCTAATTGAGTGTTCAACCATTTATACCGTTGTTGCAACGAAGGAATAATTTCCCACAAGATGGAGAAAAAAGTAATTTGGCTGAAGGCTTTACTGCAGTGAGGTCTGTAAGCAGAGCCTTAGGTAAAAGCGTAAAAAGAAAAATTGCCAGGAACTGTATCAGCTGTAAAAAGTTACTCTGGCTCTAAGAGCTTATGGGTACATGACATACTGTATGCCATACCAGCTTTACTTGTAGTAAATTTATTTCTTTAAATATCTGTAAAATGTTCATTTACCTTTAGTTTCCCTCTCCTTTTCTGTCCACTACAGCCTCAAATCATGTTGTCTCAATTTTTTTTTGTTTTAATTTCTCTTCCACTCCCACGTAGCATCTGCTATTGCTCTCTATAGTAACATATATTTTTAGCTACTTTTTCTCTTTCCAGTCTTTTCGGTTGCACTCTCTCTCTGCCCTACCTTGATGGAAAGAAATAAATTACTATTTGAATTGCAGAATTACATTCTAGGATGAAATGGAATTTCCACTTACTTAAAAAAAAAACAAAACTGTACCAGTTCCAAACAATTATCCATCACTAGTGTATTTTCAACTAATCAAAGACCACATTCTTCTGGCTTTTTTGATTGTTTTCAGATACTGTATATTGGTTTATATTGAGAATATTCATTACAGCAAGAAGAAATAATAATCTCTATAGTGATAAATATCACAGACTTATAGAATCATTTGAATTGGAAGGGATCTTAAAGACCATCTCATTCTAACCCCCTGCCATGGGCAGGGAAACCTTTCAGTTGCTCAGAGCCCCATCCAGTCTGACCTTGAAAGCTCCCAGGGATGGGGCATCCACAACTTCTCTGGGCTACGAGTTCCAGTGCCTCACCACCCTCACAGGAAAGAACTTTTTTGCTGATATCTAATCTAAACCTACCCTCTTTCAGTTTGAAGCCATTCCCCCTTGTCCTGTGACTACCTGCCCTTGTAAAAAGTTCCTATCCATCTTCCCCATAGGCTCCCTTTGGGTACTGGAAGGCTGCAGTTAGGTCACCCTGAAGCCACCTCTTCTCCAGGCTGAACAATCCCAATTCTGTCAGCCTTTGCTCATAGGAGAGGTGCTACACCCCTCCACCTGATCTGCAAGCATTGCAGGAAGGTATTATTTGTAGTTGGGGAGCAAGCTGAAATAAATTGCAATTCAAATAAATGTGTCCCTTGAAGTGAGTACATAATCATATCAAAATAAAAATAAGTTTATTTTAAGTATGACATTCAGAATAAATTGTACCAGACAGAGCTTTTCACTTGGGTGGATCATTGTCACCACACCACGTATTGTCCTTTTATGATGACTTGTTTTACTCACTTGAGTTCCCTGCCAGAACTGCACCCAAAGCACTGCAGATAGCAAGTAGCATTCCCCTATGGGAATGTAATGCTTCCTTCCTATCCTGCTCTTAAACTTCAGATTTCGTGTCTAGGTAAAAATGCATAGTGACTTAGCGTGCCATTAACAAAGACACTCACACTGGTATAGGATTATCTAGCACGCAGGGGCCCAGGATTGTACAATGCATGACAAGGCAGTCTGAGAGTCTGTAATATATCTAATAACTACCTCATAAAAATAGCTTTAAATGAGATGGTTACATAATAAAATGACTTTTAATAGACATATGTACTGGTTCTTAATAGGCCCCATTTATAAAAGAGAGGTGATTTGCTTGACTAAACACAAATACTTAAATTGGAAACATTTTTATTTTGTGATATTCTTGGTATCAATCAACATCAATTTGTTAGTTTCTTAACACCAGTTTGTTAGAATAATTTTAAAATTCTTGAAAGTCGACTTTTTTCAGCCTGAAGTTTAATCTTGAGCCAAAAGAGAGAAAAAAAACTCACCAACACTAATTGGTATCACAAAATCCACTTTTATACTACGAGAATCAACTCTGGCCTAGTTAATATAGTTCAAAAGTGCACCATTGCTGTTGTGTCAGTCAGATACAGTAATACTTCATTCTGGTTTTCAGTCATTACTTCAAAAAAAAAAGCTACACAGGTAAATTGAGTTATCAATCTGTTTTTATACTTGTTTGCTTTTTAAATAAATTCTGACCCAACAGCTAAGTGACCAGTAGAGTTATTGCCTATTTTTAGAACTATTGTTTTGGTGAGATGGGAGATACCATGCTGAAAGGTTAAATGAAATGTCGTTGAAGTTTTTCCTTTCTCAACTTGGTTTTAGGGAGCTTGTTGTTAGAATGCCCAAATAGGTCTGAAAGCTATTTCCCACAAAGTTGCTGCATGTTTTCTCACCTTTCCCCTTTCACATCTCATTCCTCTTTTTATAGATGAAATTATGCAGGAATTTTTTTAAAGCAGAATTTGTTTAAAGCACAGGAATTTTCATTATTTACTTCTGCTTTAAAATTTAGGTATGTTTTCCAGTAGGTACCTAGATTGAGGGCGAAACAAGTGGAAACGAGTGGAGGAGTTTTCTGAGCTACTAGTGGCTCTGGATCTGGGCAGAAAACATCCTTACTAAGTGGTTTGCACCAATATTACTGGAAAACAAAGTATAGTTTTCAGTGTGACCTTCCTGGCAGAAAAAAAATGCATAAAAATTGTACAATTATTCTGCTGATGCTTCTAATTTAGAGAGGATTTTTCATGCTTATAGGAACAACCTTTACAAATGCTTAAATGAGGAGAAGTAATTACTGTCACTACATTCTCTTTATAAAACTTTTTTTAAATCCTGGCTTTTTTGTTAATGGTTGTCTGTAGTGATATTTTTAAATTATTTTCTCTTGTATAATGCATGTTGAGTACTGTTTCTGGATCTTATGATTTCAACAGAACAACCAGAGCACTAATGGATAACTGAATGTATGACAGTTATCTCCTCTCCATTGTCTTTTAAAGAGTAATACCTTACTTTCTTTGTGGGCTTCTGGTTAATGTGCTCTTCTGCATCTCCTCTGTTGCTTTAATTCTGTTCCTCCCACAATGGAAGGTTGCCTTCCTGGATTTTGTAATTAGTTATCATACATTGGTAACATCACCAACTTCCAGTTCCTTCTAGAATTGTGTATTTTTATTCTGCTTAGGGTTTTTTTTTTCCCAGGGATCTCAGTGAGACCCAGCTCTGGATAGATTTCAGTTTGGGAGGGGAAATCCATTGGACTTTGGGAATGACATCTAGGCTCAGAGGCCTAACACCATTCCTGCACACACTGAGTCAAGTCTTTTGAATATGAGTTATGACTGCATATAATTTACATGAAATTATATCAATGACCATCACCTTTAAGTCAGAATTAAAATGGGAAATCCAGAAGCTGAAGTGATGGCTAATAACTACTGAAAGTTCAATTACTATTGAAAGCTAAATTACCTGAAACTCCTCAATGTAGAAAGAGGAAAAAATAAAATATTTCAAAATTTGAAGTGTATTTTGTAGGACTTTCCAACATTTTTATAAAACGTACCCCGTAAATTGCTCAAAGTTGAAGCAAAATTAGTCATCGTTACTGATGTGCGTTAATCTGCCTTGGTTTGGCTGCACTTTGAAGTTATACTGGCTCAGATTATCCTTTGCATTTTATGAGCAAAGGCAATACAGAGCAAAACCAACCAGCATACAAGACAGCTTTGTCCTTTGCACTTTACCAAAAGGGCCTTTGGTTTGAGATCATGTGTAGGAGCGTTCTCTCGATGGTTAGATGATATACTTCAGGAGACGGGGGTTGCTCATGGAACACATGCTTTATTCTCAGGGGTCGTGGGTGCCAGCGTTTGCCATCAGCTGCCAGCCCAGCTGCTGGCGTGGTTCCAAGAGGGTTCCAAGAGAGTTCCAAGAGAGCGAATTTCCTGTTACAGTATATTTTATCCNCCTTCTGCAGGCCATAGAGACCCACCTGATCCGAAAGTCGAGCGGGGGCCTGACGTACATCGCCGAGTGGAAGGGCGGCTTGCTGGAACACAAGATGGGGCACCTCACTTGTTTTGCTGGAGGCATGTTTGCTCTGGGAGCAGATGGAGCACCCAGTGACAAGACAGGCCATCACATCGAGCTGGGTGCTGAAATTGCCAGGACTTGCCATGAATCCTATGACCGGACGCGTGAGTACCACGTTGCAGAGTTCGGCTGCACAGCTTGCCTTTGTGAAGGCAGCCGCTGCGGTTCTTGCAGAAAGCTGAATGAAATTTGTAGCACGGTGAGAACTGCTCATCCCTTCTGAGCAAATGCTGCCTTGCTCGAAGAGTAACTTTTAAAATGGCTGCTCTTCTATGTTTTATAAATCATTTCTGTGCATCTGAAGCATGTCTCCCCACTGTAGTATTTGGCATGACAGTTACATAGCAGTAATTAACAAGCTTTTTTCACTATGCCGATTTCCATGTTGCTGAATACAAGTAAGAGAGGGACTCTGTTCATTTATGCATCAATATAGGTATTAATCATGTTTTATGCACAAAAGAATATTTTACACTCAGTTCTGTTGATACAGCGCTGCAAACAATAGAGTTGCACAAAAAAGTAGATTTCTGTATAGGAAATTTCTTTGGATTTTATCATCTTCTTATAGAAATAACCCTCACAGCATTTCAGGTCCCAGAGTGTATTTTCCAGTTTGATATAGAAAAGTAAATATCCTCATCTTTTAGGTGAAATTTCACTTGTTGCTAGTTACATGAAGTCTTCCAGAATGCAAATGTTAGCATCACTGTTTAAACTGTAACTGCCATTTAAGGCATGGGTGAAGAACAGCTCTCTCCTACTCCAAATTATTTATAAAATATTAAAAACAGGAGGAGCTGCAGTATCTTTCACAAATTATATCGTTTTGGGTAACCTGGCTTTGTGCCACATAAAAGTGTAATTTGATTTGGTAATTTGGGGAGTTTGATTTGATTACATAATTTGAAACTTTTTTTAATGCCTTTATTTAAGTCTGTTCTTTTTTATTGGCTAGGAATGAAGCTGGGACCAGAAGCCTTCAGATTTGATGGTGGTGTTGAGGCCATTGCTACAAGACAAAATGAAAAATACTACATCCTACGACCAGAAGTCATAGAGACCTACATGTACATGTGGCGCCTCACTCACGACCCAAAGTACAGGGAGTGGGGATGGGAAGCTGTTGAGGTAGTGTTCTATTGGACTTTTGTTGTTGTTAAATCCTAGTACGACTGTTAAGTCCTATTGAATGATACCTGGACATTGTTCAGCAGTTGGAGACTGAATATTTATTTTAAATCAGTGATATCAATTCAGATTTCCAGGAATTCATCTGCTAAATAGACAACATTTTGACAAGACCAAATACTGCTGATATTGTATAATAGAAAAGTATCTTGTGATTTCTCCTTCTTAAATACTTCTAGGATTAAGAGTCACATTTGGATGTACTGTCCAAGAGGTTGAGTGTTCCTGCATGTGAATGGAAAGTGCATACATGTGTCAGATTTGAGCCTTGGATACGGAAATAAGTTTTATGAAATGTGTTTTCAGTAACTGTATGAAGGTGATTTTAATTAAGGTGACAAAGGCCAGCATGAAGGACGAGATAGCACCAAACATAAAACCATGTCACTTTCAAGAAGCTTAAGTTATTTGAACAGAACTCCCTAAATGATAGCAATCTCTTCTAGATTTGATTTTTTTTTGTTCCACTGGCCTTTGAGCTTCAACCAGTCATGCTGAACCTGGCTATTTGTGTTTGTCTAGCACAAGCCTTCCAAAAGGGCAGCTAGTCTGCACCTCAAAAAATGGACTTGCCAAATCCATTATTTGCCTTTCAGCAATTAATCACTCTTACTCTTAAGGTTGAGAGCCTTATGATTTACCATGTTTCATCCTCCAGGTGTGGATCCTTATTACACTTCTCTGGAGATCCCTCCTGTCCTCCTCACAAGGATGTTGCCCTTGCTAAATTATCTGACATCTGATAGGAAATACAGCAAGCTGAAGAACATTATTTTTCTGGCTCTGTGTACTTAAGAAAAATGAAGGAAAAAAAAAATCAAAACTCTCTGCAGTATTTTGTTCACAGTGACCTCTCTTGTGCAGAGGTATTGCTTTCCAGGATTTCAAAAATGTCCTGTTTGTCAGTTTACCCAACACCTCTTGCTTCTAGAAGTGCATGATTACAACCTTCTTGGAGGGGCTTACACCACTAGTTATAGAAGGTTGCTCTGCTCTGAGGGTAGAACATGTAGACTTGTGTCCTAAAATTTCTCATACCTAAGGGGCCCTACTAGAGAGCTGTTACTTGGTTAGGATCCCATAAACCCAAATCCCTCCACAGCAGCCAAGATGTGTAAATGTATTCGGTATTCACTGTTGTGCAAATGCTGTTGAGCATTGTGGAAAAAAAGGTATTTCAAGTCTGGTAATTAGATATCCTCCAGGAATTAAATTTAAGGCAAAATCTGCTTTCCAAAAAAGAATAGTAGTATTAGCTATGTTTATACTCTCAAACTTCTTGCCTGAATATTCACAATTGTTCCATAGCTACACTGAGTGCTGTGTTCAGCTAGGTAGAGTGTAGTTATTTAGGGCATTGTATTTGCCTCCCTCAGGTGTTGGCTCTGGGGTCCTGAAACAATATGCTTCTGAGTTAATAATTCCAGAGCAATTGGGGTTTTAAAACTTCTAATTTAGAGGGCTGTTCCCTTACTTTCTTCTTTGCTAACACCACCCACAGGCACTACATTTTACTACTGGAATCTTCCCAGGCAGATTATAATTGGCATATTTACAACAGCTGTTTGTGGAAGTCATCCCATCAGGCTTCAGCAATGCCAACTGTTCCTTCTCCAGGCGATGTTTTTCCTGACTCATTGTTACTGCCCACACTGATAACATTGTTATAAACAATTGAAATGTTTTCCTTATTATTATTCTTTACCCATTTGCTTCAGTTTGTTTGTGTTTCTTTCGAGTTGGTACCCTTGTTTACCTTCTTCTCACTCCCCACGTGTTCCTTGTTTGACATTCTTGTGGTTATTCTCAATCTGGCTCTAGCACAGCCTGTGTGTGGGAGATGCAGCTGGTCCCATTCTGGCCGGGGCCCTTCTCCCACTGTCCTAATGTGCAGTTGGGTGTTTCACAAAAACAAACCTTACAGCCTTCCAGAAGTTACACAGTCAGTGGTAGGTTTAAAATATTTTTTCTTCCTGTTCTCTCTTGGTGTTTATAGCCATACAGCTCTACCTAATACAGTATTTTTTTGTTACAGCACATATCATGCTAGCTTACCGTAACTACTTCATAAATTCTGTTCCCTCTTGCCCCTTAATGTTGCCTCAAAGAGCACCTGACCCTTTCTGTCCTTGGGGAAGCCCCCAACCACTGAGGGTCATTGGTTTAATTACCAGTACCTGTTGCACAAAGGGGAACCTGAGACTGAAACAAGAAAAAAGAGGAAACGAACCATCAGACCATTTGGGTTTTGTCCAAAAAAAGTTGTTCTTCAGGTGTTTCATGTCCATTTTCAACTCGTTACTCTGGCAATGAGAACTCATAAGATTTTTTTCCCAGTGCCTTTGTAGTAGAAAAGGAGGCTGGTTTAGAGTCATGACTTCCAAACTCTCTGACAAGTCTCTTAAGTCTTTCTCTAACTTTATAGACTAAAAATATGCTATAGCCTCAAAAATATGCTATAGCCTCTCCTTTTTTTTCTTGGTGAATTTGCTTTGCTGCTTTGAGTCCAAGATAATTTTGTATGTACTTCAGCAGCTGGAGAAAATGCAGTTATGACCACCAGCAATATCCACTGTTACTGAGTCAGAAAGGTTTTATCAGCTTAGCTCATGAAAGCCTCCCTTTCTGCATGATAAACGTGGCACATATTTTAAATTCGTGGCACTTCCTTTGTTTTCCCCTTTATGATAGTTTGAGACTGTCAGCCAGTTTTCACTGTGCTTGATGTTTTCCATTACTGTATCATAGCTGATCCTAGCCACCCTCATTTTCTGAGAACTACTTATTTAAAATGTGTTTGATTGTTTCTTCCTACCCACCACTACCCCTATCACAGTAAACATCACTGCACTCTCCAGCTGCGGGGAAAGGGCACAAAAGCCCATCACTGCCAGGATGGTTGACAACTTAGAGCCTTTTTATCCTACTGATCCTTCCGGTGGATGTCCTGTTCCTTTAGTTAGGTGGCAAGTAGCTTTGAGGGATGAGATGCTTCATATTTGCATTAAGTAGATAGCACCAGAAGGCAAACAGGGGGCAAGTTAACCCCTTAGTCTACATCACAGCAGTGCCTCCAGGTACCTTTATGATGCCTCTGAAATCAAAGAAGGCTCTAAGTATGTTAGAGCATATAAAGGGTAAATGCAATTTGCTTTTATTCTACCTCGCCCTGTTTAGAATGCAGATATTTCCTTGCCTAGTAGCCTTATCCTTCAAGTTCTGCTTCTGCTGTGCCTTGAAAAACATCATCTTTTGTTTGACATTGAAAATCCCGGCACACATGCAGCATTTTGAATTCATTGCAGTTGAAAGTAGACAAGAGGGAAGGAATACCAGCCAGAGGAAATTACTTCTTTAAACTTAAGTATATTTGTCATTTTGTAAAAGTGTCCAGGAAAATTAAAGAACCTAAAGACACATAAGAAAAGACAAATAGGCTGTTATATTTTAAAGGATCTCTTCTGGAGAAAAATCCCTTTTAAATATACAATAGGCAGCTTACTCTCCAGTGAAAACTAAGGAGAGCCCAATGTGCAAGCCAAATGTGTGCAGACAGCTACAGGGACTCCAGCAAAATCAAGGACATTTAGGATACCTGCTCACAGCAAAACACAGATCCTAAAGAGTCTTTAGAGCAAGGGAAGGTGATGAATACCTCAGTAATTCTTAGTGACTCTTAGTCCCATCTGTCATCAGAAAATGCTTATTCTACCTGGTTCAGATAGATCCTTTGCCTTTTTAGCTTGTGTGTTTTGAAATGCAGCATCTTTCCTTAAATAAAATCTACACATCCTGTTCTCACTTCAGTGATATTTGTAGTAACTTCTGAAAGGAAGGAACTAGTTATCTCCTGGGTCTCTCTTGGGGGGTGGGGGGGGATAAAGCCCCAGGTATTTCTGCCTGCAAGTTGTTCCAATACCATCTCCACTGAAAACACCTTGTTTCACAGTAGTGTGGTCCCAAGTGAATGCAGTCATCCACCATCCTTACTGTCATTTTCATTGTGAGAAGTTACTTAGGGTTAAGTAGCATTTTCTGAATTTGTTTTTGAATAATGAGTTGTCTTAAGTGTAATCATCTTAAATTCTCTTTACTTTTTCCTTATACTGTGTGATACCAGAGAGTTATTGTAAAAGAGAAAAGGAAAAATGAACAGAGGAAGAATACTTGTGGCCTTGTTAAATAGCTAAATTATAAAGAAAAAAAAATGAATTAATATTTTAAAATATATTAGTGATAAGATAACCAATATTCAAATAAGGTATTGGATAACAGTATATTTAAGGAAGCTATGGCTCATGCATAGGCATATAGGTACCAACTTTCTGTTGCAAATACCTAAGATTAAAAAAAAGCAGCAAAGTTTATTAAATAGTCTCACTGTATATACCTTCTACAGATCCAGCATCTTTTTGCCCTTTTAGATATACTCTTCAACTGATCTTTTTCTCCTTCAAAAATATATCTTCTTCAAAATATGGGATATTCCTGTGGGCAGAAAAGAAATTGTATTTTTAGGTGGCCCATGTACTCCTTTTTATTGTGAAATAGGAATCAATCATCTGTTTTACACCTTTTAACTGAATAAAGAGTTTGGAAACTAGCTAGAGAAAAACACATTGTTATTGTTACAGCTTAATTATGTTAAGTCCTGGCTGTCTGCTCCTGTGTAACAGACAAAGCTTTTTCAGAGAAGTAGCAAAAAAAAAAATATGACTGCTGCACAAAAGAAATTCAGAGCCCAATATCATTGGTTTCCCATAAAAAAATTAAATAATTGCAAAGAGAAGCCATACAACTTACACATAAAATGGAGAGTTGCCTTTCCTTTTTTTGAAAGGACTTGAAGGAGGTAAGGAAAAGACTCATCTTTAGTATGGTGTTCAATTATGTCACAATCATTTTAAGTACCAAAATATGACCAGGAAAGGTATAGGTAACACAGTTTCCAAAGGCTGAGAGATTGGGAGAGAAAGGCTATTTTTACTCCTATTAAACAGAGGAAAAAGAATATTAGTGAAAATGCTTATGTCTTTAAATCCTTATACCCATACATCTTTCCTTCTGAAAGCTGCTTTGTGTTCACTTTTTATTCATTTATTATTTTGCTTCTCTTCCTAAATGTAAAATTAGACAGATGTGCCTTGGAGCTTTACCAAGTTTTCATGTCTTTATCAAAAAAATTGTGGCTTTTCTTTTTTTGCTAATTTTATTGTCAAACAGAAAGACTGACATACTATTCATTTTGTTAATCCCACTGATTTGGGTGTTTTCTTCCCTGCTTCAGGCACTGGAAAAACACTGCAGAGTAGACGGTGGCTATTCTGGCCTTAGAGATGTTTATAACAATCATGAAAGCCATGACGATGTGCAGCAAAGTTTCTTCCTTTCAGAAACGCTCAAGTAAGTCAAGAAAGTTGACTTTCATGAATGTGAAGTAGTTCTAGGTATCATCTTTACAGATAAGTATTTATCATTAGTACCCCTGACACTCAGATAACAAAATCCAAGTGAAATAGCAGAGCTTTTCTTTGATGACATTGCCTTTTTTTTTCCCAGTATGTGTCAATAAACTAAATTCCTTGACTTCTACAAATTATCTTTTCTTCTGATAAAGGTACTTGGTAGTTTTTGAGACATTGCATCTCCTGTCTTTGATAGGATCTAATTATATATGCCAACACTAATGAAACAAATTGACTAGACAGAGAACTTATCAGGTTTCTACTGCATACTTTTCATTTTAAAACTTAAGAAAAAGAATTAAAAACAACTTCCATGCAAAGCTCGCAGGGCCAGTTAAGAGAGAAAATCAAAAGCTTTCATTATCTATCATCATCTCCTAAATTTTTTATGAGATTAAAGTTTTGTCTTGATCTCTTCAGTTCTGGGATTTTTTTTTTGCTGTGCAAGAAAAAATCAGTCATGCCATCTCAACAAGTTTAATGCTCAAGTAAATGAAGTATTAATTATTATGTGTTCTCCTGAAAATTACTTCCCTGATGTGGTCCCATTTTCTGCTTTTTTTTTCTTGCCAGGTACCTGTATTTGCTGTTTTCTGAAGATGATCTTCTTCCATTTGAACACTGGGTCTTCAACACAGAGGCTCATCCTCTCCCTATTCTTCACAAAGATGATGGGAATAAAGAAGAAAAACAGAAATAGATGAAGATTAATTTATACTTTGTTTCATTCCTTGCGTTTCCAGGACTTGGGCACATGATTTGGTTTTAAATTCCTAAGTTAAATTTTTTAATCAAGTGTTTTGCAGTCTGTTTTCTTTAACAGTAAATTTTTATGAATGTACCCAATTAATTATGAAAAAACCTCAATCCTCTAATTCCGATGAATAGCTCCTTAGAATTGAAATAGGATATCTTCCCCGATGCTGTTAGGCTGCAGTGTCATTTTGGCCAAAAAAAGCAGAAGGTCTGCATGTTACTTGTTTCCTGTTATGCTTTTAATTTGACTGCAAAATTCTTCTCTCCTCTGTGAGGAGATGTATGCTTTAAGCTGTAATATTTTGCCATGTTGCAAAAAGCCATATTGAATTAAGTATAAAGAGCTTTTCCCTTTTTTTTTTTTTTTTTCTTTTGTTCTATGTTTGTTTTGTGTGTCATCCAGGACAAATCTTGTGACTGTGACAGCCTCTTCTTATGCGGGTCTATCATTACTTGCTAAAGTATCTGATGTATTTCATTGTCAATGAAGTCCACATAGGGGTATTTTCATCTCATGCAGACACAACTCTGAAACTACAGTATAAGTTGGAGTTAGATTAAACTAGTTTAGCACATTAGTTAGCAGACCTTAGTTTTTCAGGTTTTGATTAGAATATTGAAATAGAATAAATTGTTTCTTCCCTTTTCTAAGTGGTGTTATTCTTATGTCTTTAGTCCAGCTACTATGGAGTAAAATAAAGTAGTCATTTCATATTAAGAAAGGGACTATTAAACTTCTTTATATATTTAGTCCAGTAGCTTTCATTTGGTTGCTTGGCAAAAAAACCCACTCAGTGACATTTTCCTGGAAGCTTAGAATTATATCAGATACAATTTGTTTGTTTTTCTGTTACTTTTGCAAAGATTTAGGTAGGTTCAGACTTGACACCAGGCTTGATGGTTAATTGTCACAAAGCAGTTTAATGTAGCTGTATGAATAAAGATAAATGTTCAGATGCCTTGACGAAAACCTGCCTCCTCAAAAGAAGGTAAGTCATTCAGAGAGGAAGTTATCCTGCCTTGAGCTAGAACTTTCTGACAGCACTGTCTTAAGTAACAGAAATGCAATGTGCTTTAAAAAAATATTCCTTAGAGTAGAGGCCTGGCTTACTAAGAAAGGTAACAGCTTTGCCAAAAATGTTTTGCTCTGTGGCATCACCAAAGGGAAAAAGAAATGAGGCGTGATTAATTCCAGTTTCTACTTGGTTTGAAGTGGTTTACATGGTTTTAAAATCTGCCTGTGTTTTCATTTAGCGATGGGATGACTTCCATACATTTCAGGTAGGAAACACCTGGCTTCCCATTCTGAGAAAGAACATTATTCATTGATTGGACTGCAGTGAAACAAATCCAGTTCTGAACAGTAACATTCTTGAATGGTATTTAGTAAGATAGCTCACAGGTCCAGCATTGCTAATCACAGCTGAGGGAACACATTTGTTTAGGCTTTAAAGTACATTTTTTTCTATGCTGATAGAGGTCTGCAGTGGAGGTTTTCTTAGGTAGAAGCCAAAAATAACTAATTACAGTTTTATATATAGCAGCTGGAAGCTGACCCATAGAGTCTGCCCTCAAGTCTGTAAAGCCAGCGCTGCCTGTGTGCCTCCCCTGCTGACAGAGGAGGTGGCACATGCCACATGAGCTGCCAAAGACGTTGGTGTAGGGGGCAAGGCAAGGATCCACTGATGCTCCAGCACAGGCTTGGCAGAGCTGGGCATTCCCACATGGGAGTCACTGGGGCACCTTGGTGAGCCTGGGCCACCCAGCACTGGGGGAATGGATAGAGATGGATGTGCAGTTAAGCCTGCTTACATACAGCCAGCACAGAGGCTCAAAATATTTGCTCCACTGTTTTATTTATTATTATTACTTTCTTTTTTAAAATACGGATTCCCTCATGTCACAGCAGGTTTCTGAACCCAGCTAAGCAAGGATGAGGTCTTGACTCTTTCCTCTGTTGAAAAGCAGAAATTCTGCTGCTTTTGATTCTCCAGAATTTGTACCATTGGAAGAGTATACTTCATTGTATTCCTTTATAAATAGTATTTATAAGGGATATTTTTTCCACCCCCTGAACCACCATAGCTGTGGAATAAAACCAAAATATTTCCTCTCTTTTTTAACGTGTAACAATAATTACTTTTTTCTTAGTTATGTTTATTGAGTCACCTGCTGCTATGGCCTCCCACGTGCATGTGCTGCTTTAGACCTCATCTGAGTTAAATAACTGCAAAAGCTCAGACAGAAACAGCCTTTGAGAAGTGTGTTTCCTAAGCCACTTTCTACGTGGTTTTCTTAACCAAGGTTTGCTTCCCCCAGCTGTCTGTGGTGATCTTGCTGGTACTTAGCCGAAGGGAAGAGTAGAGAACCAGACAGGTCTTCTCCACGTTTCAAAAGCAGGCTCCAATCACACAGCTCTGTGTGCATTGGGGCTTATGTACTTAAATATAAGCCTCATGGAAGTTTCCTTGTACTACAGACATTTCATATGAATTTTTCTTCGTGTGGGAGTTAGGATGATTTGAAAGAGCACAAATTTGCTGTGGTATTGGTATTCAGGTTGTATGTACAAACTGCACTATACTGTACTTTTTGTAAACTAATGTAAGTAGACGAGAAGATTGTACAACGTGTAGATCTGCCGACTGTAAGAAAGAATCTTTTCATAAACTGAGAATATATCAAATTTCCTTTTTTTTCTTAAGTAACCCCAAAACACCAAAGTTAGAGCAACCATTTTTAAACAGTCCATATTTGCCACTGCTTGTTAGATCAGTAAGATAACATGCATTTTAACTCCCATTCACTTAACTAACTTCATGGAAGTAGCTAGTGATGGTGACTTTGTGTTCCCAGTCATTTGTAAGAGCAAAAGAAATTGCTTATTGTTGGGGGCAGGGGGGAGAAGACAGTGACATGCACACATTATCTTTGCATAAACACACTGCCCACACTTCTTCCTTGTCTTTGTAGCATAATAATGCATTTAAATCTGCATATCTTGAGTCCCAAGAGGTAGATCCCTTTAAATGGCACCAACATTGTTTCACAGGGAACTTTTTTTCATTGTTTGTGAGATAAGTATTGCATATGTGTTGGTTATACACAGACTTTTGCAATGCCAATGGCTCACTGTTTCTATGGTGACTTCATACATATCCATTCCTATCATGTATTTAAATTGGTTTTGATTTGTACATATTCCATTTAGTCTTTTCATCTTTATATAAACTGAAATTATGGAATACATAATAGATCAAGATGCTTAATTTTTAAGAACTTATATTTGTAAAAATTTCTCTATTGTGAATAAAGTCTTTTAATATATCTGTTCAACTGCTTATAGTTTTTCTTACGTGTGTTGCAGAAGTAACTACAGGAATCTGCTGCGTATTCTGGTTTAGCTGCTGTACCACAAATTTTTGTCAGTACTATGTGTACTTGTTAAGATGCTGTTCTTAATTAATGTCAGCATACAGAATTTTTACCACTGAAATAAGTTTCTAGGAGTTTTTGTCAATAAAATCCAGCACACCAAATGTATTTTGGAAGAAAATGAGCCTGCTAAAGAAAAGAGGGAAGCTGGGAAGAGGGAGGTGGCAGGCAATAAACACAGTGAAGGTCGGTCACTACAATTCATGCTCTGCACAACACAAGTGGGCAAAGCTAAATGCCATTTAGGAGCAAACAGCGCAGTGGAGATGACAAGGCTGTCACAGTGCCCAGCGTTACATGACCATGTAATGAAATCCTGTCGTTAGCCCATGCTCCAGAGGAGAGGGAAACAGTTGTCATAGGAACCGCAACTATATTTTGTTCCAGAAGGACATTAAGATTTCCAATCTAAATATTGAAATAACAGCTACACCTCCTGGATAACCTTGTTTTCTCTGTTGAGTAGAAAGCCTCCTCCCAAGATGATACTGAAATAAACTGCTGTGGTTTTAGAGAACAGTGTCAGTAGTATCAATTTCTGTCAAAAGATTTACTCATTAGACCCGCTTAAATCATTTTTGAGGGTATCTTTGAGATTTTTTTGCAGCAGTTTCAGCTGCACAGTGAAGTCCTTGAGGCAGAGAGCAGACAGTGCCCTCCTGCAGCTGGCTCCAGCACTGACAACCTGCTACTCAACAAGGCAAACATAAACTAATGCAAACCTTCCTGCAGACTGTGATTCAGAAGAGATGTAAAAGCAAGCCTGGGTTAGAATTTCAGCCAATTCAGTCTCCTTAACTGAATGCATGGTGCAGTTTGTTTTCTGCAGGGGAAAAGGGAACTAGGACTGAGTTGACAATTAGTCAAGACAAACAGGATTTGCCCCATCTGCATTGCCCTATGGCCTTGCTCTATCACAAGAGGAACTCGGCGCTCACATGGCAGCATCCACTATGGCAACAGCCACCCTAATCTTGGGATTAGTCTGTCCTAGTTGATCTCAAATGCAAGAGGAGAGATTACACACCAAAAAGCAAACTGCCAAGCCCAGGAAATGGTCACTGAGACTCAAGAGGTCCCCTCTGAATACTGCAAGAAGAGGTAAATCACAGGGTTTTGCTCTCTCCTGGGTTTATGCATTCATACATGCACAGAGTGGTGGATGGAACTAGTCCCACATCTGCAGAATCCAGCTAGAGCCCAGCAGGCTGTTAGCATTCAGCATTATTCCAAAGCCAGCACTTTGACCCTCATGTCTCAGGTATCTGCTCCTCTGTCTGCACCAGCTCTCACTCACACTGTAAACTCACTGTAATAAAACTAGAAGCCCCTCTAAAACTTTCACATGCTCTCCAAACTCTGCATACACTTTGTGGCCAGGTTGTGGAAGGTTGGTTGCCTTTTACCATTCCCATGCTGACATTTTACAGGACCCTTCTCATTATTAATATTTTATGCCTTCATTCCAGTTGTGTGTTGCTTTCACATCATCAATTAAAGTAGCTCAGAGCTATAATAGTCTTGAGCACCTCAAGTTAAAGACAAAAAAAACAAACAATTGGCAGTGGGGTTTTAATGTACTGTAACAATCTTGTCCAGAGAAAATACTATTGTCCACATCTTACTTTAATCCCAAACCTGAACATTTCTCGCTAAAAAAGTGAGAGAACATGCAGACTCTATTTGTATTTTATACTAAGATATATTTACAGATCTAAGCTAACCTTACAACTACCCACTTCTGCCACAGGATTTGATAGACTGTAATATAGTTCTCAGTATCTAATTCTCACTTCTTTCTGTTCCAAAGCAAAAAACAAGGAGGCAACAGTGTCACACTGAAGTATACAAACATTTTCCAATAGAGCATTAATTGGGTGGTCACAGCTGAAACCTGCTTGGGCAAGATATCTTGGGCATGATATCTTTACATCCACAATATCACCAAAAATGGGCTAACGGATAAATTTCTTGCATCAATGAACACTTTTCTTTTTAAAAATCACTTGTACAGCAAGAAAACCTGCTCCATTTAAGTCAGTGGCAAAATTGTTCGTTTTAGCAAAGTCAATTTTTCACTCAGACAAAACAGTTCCATAGAATTTTTCATGGAGAGTTATGGAGTGGATACAGCTTAAGGAATGCTTGAGGAAAAGGCAGCAGATATGCTATGTTTCCCTTTTCTATCTTTTATTTTTTAATATCCTGCAGATTATCTGTTTCTCAAATATGGTGTAGACAACAAACACCATGTATGAATTTATTCTCACTACGCAAACTCTCCATCTTCTTATCATTCAGAGCTGTTTCTCCCAGTGAAAACAAATCAGTGGCTTCACTTCAGCTAGTGCTTGGCTTCTTTAATTAAAGTGTGCATGTCTTAACTTGAATAGCTTCAACAAAATTTGAAGCTTTCTTTTCTCTATAATTTTTAAATGGTTTAATATATCACATCTATCACTGTTTCCAACACTGGCTGCCAAATACACACAAAGCCAAATCTTCGGCTTTCGTAATTTGCATGCAAAATCCTGCAGCTTCTTTCCATTCCTCAGCAAAAATTTTACAGCCAGACACAGTAGCCAGTCCCCATTTTGTGGGACTCCATTAATTTTATGAAATATGCTGACAACCACTTCCAAGCATGACATAAATATTATATGTTAAAACAGAAGTCCACTTGTCCAATAAGAGGCCATTTTGGTATGCATTATTAATAACAACCATTTACTGTCTGTAGTGCCATAAAGGTAAAGCAAGTTATGTAGACACATACTTGTCCTGAAAATTTTTACAATAGGAGATCAGGTAAATCTAAGTCACTGGGCAATTATTCAAACATGAAAAGGGTGTAGGGAGATCAGCAGTGACAAGAGTAAGGCAAAATGGGTCACTGAAAGCATTGGATTGAAAGGAAGATGGCAAAGAGACAATGACATAACTCATAAACAGGAACTGCTACATCAGGCAAGATGATCTGTGAGAATGGTAAGGTACTTCAGAATGGAGGAGGAGAAGGAATCAGAGATAATGGGTATGAATCACAAACTGGGCACTTCAAAAGCATCCTCTTCAGACAGGCCAGGAATCAAAAAATGGCACTTGCTTTCAAGGGCTAAGGCTCACAGAGCAGACATGCTACAGAGGGAAGCTGTAGTGTGCCTGTTCTGCATCTGCAGGGGCACCGACTTTGAAAAGCACACACTGAAACCAGGCATTGAAAACATTTACTGCAACCAGAAATAAAAAAATTAAAAAACATTCCCCAAATATTACCCTGCACTGCAAGATGGCCTCCTGTCCTCTCACAGCTCCAAAATTCTCCTCCCTCATCATGGTGTATCTATGCATCTCTGTGCTTCCTCATGGCCCAGGAGGCTGCTGGATGGCTGAACACATGCCTCCCCACAGGAAGCAGTGAATTAATTCCTTGTTTTGCTTTGCTTGTGTGTGCAGCTTTTGCTTTCCCTGTTAGAGTGTTTTTATCCCAACCCATGGGTTTTCTGGCTTTCACTTTCCCAGTTCTCTCCCCGAACCTGCTGGTGGGGAAGGAAGGAGCGGCTGCCTGGGGTTAAACCACCACACCAGGAAAAGTTGCAATTATTTGTGCATAGCTTTTCTTTCCTAGGTTATTAACTCTCTATCCTTAACTTCTACACTTCACATTCACTTGAAGCCCTCACTGGATTTGTCCTTTCACTTGGAGGTAGGAATCTAGAGGCATTCTTCAAGTAAATCACCCAGAGATGCACACAGACCTTGAAAGGTTAAGAGAGACTGAGATTTCCCTGAACTCACGCAGCTCTTCCCTGCCTACCCAAACCTCAAGCATTTGTACAGCTTCCTAAATTTGAATCAGCTTTTTTTAAATCCTGGTAGCAAATCCCAGCCCAGGCTGCAAAGCATAAGGATTAGCACTCAGGCTGGAGCGACCACCGGGGCCTTCGGCAAGTCCCAGGCCGAAGCTGTTTGTGGTGCTTCGCCAAGAGCCCCAAATTGTTGCAAACAATTCGCAGATCTGCAGCATGCTGAGCTGATTAAAAGCCCAGAAGTAGCATGTGTGGTAGTACTGACACAGCAGCATCTTCAGAGTAATTTAGGGGAATGTTATAAAGAGACAAAGTATCTTTCTGTCTCTAGTTAGCAGCCCTAATGTGTAAATAATTCATTAAGAAAGGGCAGCCGGCACATCTTCACCACTCCGAGGAACCAGAAAGCCCCCAAAAATGAAAAGAGAAACATAATCATTATATTAATTACTGATAATTTAAGGTTTAACAACTCCATTTCATATTATAATAGCCCAGCCTCAAAAAGACTGATGCAAACACTTCTTAGGAAACAAAACACCAGTCGAAATGAACCAGTCCCCTTGCTTAACTCTCTTAAGAGCCTTAAAATGCTGAAAGCGACCAGGTTAGACAAAAATGGACATTTTGTGGGGTTTAATCCATTGACACCAATAAACAAACATTACCCACACTGCAGAACCAATGCATTTTTGCTAGTCCTATAGATTTTTATAAGCACCTACTTGAATCTTTGAAAGCCAGAGGCCATCTCAGAGCCAATCCAGAACTCCTGTCTTTCTCTGCCTTCAGAAATAAAACACGCACCACCCACGACTGCTGTCCCTCTCCACAGTGGCAGAACAAGGTTCCAAGATCCTCCACAGCTAGCAATGCAATGTCTTTACCTCTTTTTATGCCTTTTTATTTTTCTTTTACATCCATCTCATCCTTGCCCAACTCCCTCACTTCAGGCAATCTAAACCTTGAGAAGGAGCTGCTGTTCTGCCCACACCACAGAGCACAGCCCTGACCATCCTTTAACTCTGGGATTGTCACAAAACTTTCACTAGTAACAGCCCTGGAAGGAAGTTCCCAGACACGTTTCATTTGTGCCTCCAATCCTGCTTATTTGTCCAACAAGGTAGGTACCTTAGAAGATGATGCACTTCATCTGAGTCTCATAATGCCTACTCCCACAGGCCCTAATCTTTCTATCTTGTTATTATAGAACTTTAAAACCAAAGGATATTTGCTTTTCTTTCAAGATTACCTTCCACTCTGTCCCCAGGAAAGACGTGAAGACTGAAATACACTTGGAGCAAATATATCAGCTGCAGGAGAAGGAGAGGAGGAAATGCTCTTATTCAAACACGGCAATAGAGCAGCACCACGCCAGAGTCCTATTTTCTGGTGCCTCACTTGGGGAGAACAAATCCCTCTACAAACTAGCCAAGAGTTAGAGCTGTATTTACAGGAGGCAGCATGTGCACAACGCACACTAAATGACTCACCCGAGGTTACAGAGCCAGGCAGTCAAACCCCCTCAGCACAGCTGCCAATTCTCAACTCCACTCAGCTTTCCAGCTGCTAAACAATAATCTTTTTCCCATCCCCACGTAAGACATGAGCCAATTTTACTTTTATGAGACTAAATTACTTCTATTCATCTCCTGTCATGGTAAATGAGTTAGTAGTGAACTCTCTCATTTCTGCAAATTTTATTCACAAATGTCTTTATAATTCCGTTTACCTGTACGTGAAGAGATACACACTGTTTATACAAGCATAAATCAGGTATGATTTACTTTGCATGAAGCTGCTGTTTCTTTCACTGCCACAGAGGAGACAAGTGTAAGTAACAAAAGCAAGCAACAATTTTGTAAAAATTAGAAGTGGAGAGACTATGGCTAATATGACTTAAATGGGAAAAAGAGACTATGGCTAAAATGGCTTAAAAGGTCTCAGGAGTCAGACTCAAAGAGATAGCACCATGAAGCAAGAAGCACAGCACACATCCCTCAACATGTGGGAGCTGACTTAGGATGCCTCCTGCATCCTCTGAGTTCCCTGTGAGGGAAGGAGGAAAAGGCACACACCATTCAGATGGCTCCACGAGCAGCTGGGTGCAATCAGGAGTCTGCTACACACGAGTGCAAGAATAACCATAAATAAATTGGTGCAAAGGTATACTCAAAGGATACTAAGAGATACCAGTCTTCATCTCATCCACAATGAGACAGGGCAGTAGGTAAATGATCATGGCCTGACAACATTCCTGGAAGAACACTGGATTTCTTACCATAATCCATTTCTAAATGGTGATTTAGTCTAGCCCTCTCCAAGGGCTTTCTAACCTCTCAGAATGATTTCAGACAATTTTTTACCAGAGATAAAGTACTCCAGTTCCACTAACAATCACACATCATAAAAATACAACATTAATAAAAAGGAGAGGGGATTTATGACAGCTTTCAATCCCATAAAATGTAGTGGTGGTGGTAAATCATTTGGGAACATGGAGCTGCTCATTTTAGGAAAAAGAGGAACCACACAATCGGACATGAGTAACTCACAGCAGCTCTGCTGGCTGCTCTCGGCAAGAGGGACATCAGCAAAGGGTGGGGAGGCACCTGCACCCCAGCAGGACCTGCGGCATTTTGGAGTCAGCAGCAAGGGAACTTAGTAGGTTGTGCTGTGCAAGGTCAGGTCTGTAAGGAAGAATCTTTGAGCAAAGACTCTTCTTTATGCCAAAGAGAGTAAGTAGCTCCTTAGCATCTATACCTGCAACCAACTTATTTTTAATTTGTGGGAATGTCCAAAATGTGCCAGGTCCTTCTCCTAGCCTGAGGAGACTCCCTCTGTTGGCAGTTTATAATTTATCAGAATGAAAATGAAGTCATAATCACCAAATAAGCATCTTATGCCTATGAGGTTTTTTGTTTTGCCAGTCTTGTGGCCTTTTTCAAGCTTTTACCTTTTTTGATAACTTGGAAACTATAGTCACAGCAGCATTCCTGTCGCCAAAAGTTTAAAAAAAATCCTTGTAAGAACCCTGAAAAGAAGACAAGTACTTAACAATTTTTTCTTCTTTGCTAAACAGAAATAAGCAAGGACCTGGGAATTTTTTGGCTTTTTTTTTGAGTTTTCTTCAAGGGCAGGTAAGAGAGGAAGGGAAGGATCTTTTACTAAAAAGCAAGTCTACTACAGTTCAATGGATTTAGAATTCCCAAGTTTTCAATTAAAACCTGGCTCAAAGTAACAATGAATGCCAGTTGGAAAGCCTGCATTCATCTGAAAACAGAGACTAATAAGTCCAGAGCTTTCCAAACTCATCACATTCAGCAGCCCCACAAGGGATGGAGAGGAACAGCACAGACCTGCTCAGCCAGCTGGGCTGTCAAGTGGCTTTTATTTGCCTGTGTGAGAGAGCAGGAAAGGTGTTGAGCAGACAGATGATGAAAAGATGGGGGGAGGAGGGCAGAACATCAGAGGAAACAAATTCATAAGAATAATTTAATTTAGAACATAAAATTCATCCAACAAAATAGAGGAGCATATGTGAAGGGATTTGAAACTCCTTCTTGGATCATATCCCCTTAACTTTACTTTATTCACAATCTGACAGTGATCTTATTTATTCATACTATCAAAAACATATTAATTAAGCAATAAAATACTCCAGACAGCTTGTTGTTAGGATTGTTTACATACTGTGTGTGTTAAAAGGGGAGGAGGAGAAATTAGTATCTCCATCCTGAGAGGTGACTAAACGCTGGAGGAAACAATTCCAGGCTTTTTATAGCATGAAGGATTCCTCTTTGCTGTTGGAGCACTTGCCACAGCCAGTTTTTCAAAGGACTCTGCTAATTAAGATATGTACTCGTACAAGCAAATATTTGGCTGCCTCAGTGCTGCTGTTATCTCCCCTGTGAAGCTGAGGAAACTAAGGCAAACAGAGGGATAAGGAGATCTTATTCATTTCCCCTCACTGAGCCTGCTAAGGAGGCTAAGCCAGGCATCTGCACTAACCAGGAGGTGATTAGTACAGCGAGGACAAACAGATACAAATCTCGATGAGCCTCCTGGGGAGGCTGCCAAGGAACTGTTGCCTTCCCAAGCAGACGATGTGCCACCGTTCACACTGCCATAAAACGGATGGGTAACCTTGGGCAGCAAACCACGGAACCCGAGGGCATTTGGTTTGCCTCCAAGGTAGCACAACAAAGGTCACATCACTGACTTCCTCAGCTGGCCAGGCCTGCCTGTTATTACACAGCTGTGGTGTGCAGGACACAGATGGATTTTGTCTATACAAACAAACTTGACAAACAGAAATTACGGGCAGGAAAGAGAGGAAGGAGTTCATCAACAGGTACTTGCCTGAATATATGGGACAACAGAGGCAACATGCAAGTCATTTTCTTTCTCTACACAAAAGGAGCTCATTTTACAACTCTTGCAGTGCCGTCAAGTTTAGCAGAGACGGTTCCACAGTCTCTTCCAGAAGGAAAGAAATAAACTCTGCTTCTGCTGAAGCTGGACTCACATTTAAGGGACACCACAGATCTGCCAGGTACTTAACAAACAGGTCAGGCCCTCATACCTGTGTAATTCACCGAGACAACTGCATCTGTGCTCCAGGTGCCTTCACTACTTCCTAATTATTTTCCTTTGGAGAAGGATGAACCATTACCACCTGAGCTTTTCTTCACAGTCTTAGGCTTCCTAATCCTATGTACCAGCCAGTCCCCCAGAGCAGTGAGGAACTGGTGCCTGAGTGAGTACAGCTGAGAGAGGAAGCTGGAACCTAAAGCCTCTCATGGCCTGGGCTCAGTGTCCATGACCAGCAGTAGCAGAATGATGCTTGAGAGGGCAGAAGACAGATAAAAGTATTTTGTATGAGGAAGACTGAGTCATGTTGGGAGCCCTACAAGTATATTATGGTAGTTAAGAGCAGAGACTTCATCGCTGCTGTGGACAAACTCGTATTTTCTCTGTTGTAAAGTTTATACACATCTTTTCTCTTGCAAGAGAATACCATTTTATTGATTTCCCTTCAGAGACTACTTGGAGGAAGGAGACTTCATCGGAAAAAAAAACCATTCTGCCACCTGGGTGACAATATGGTAGGGTGCAGCAGTTTTTCTGTCTAACCTTGGATACAGCAGCTCAAAAGGATCTTCCTCCCCCGAATCACTATCAAGGATGTTGTTTTTCTCCCCCAAGCAGAATATTTATACTGAAAACTGTATTCTACCTTGCCCTCAAATAAGCATCTTTTCTGCATGTACAGTCACAGGGAGAATATATAGGCTATAAATTCCAGGCTATAAAAAGTCAGGGATGTTTCCTCTAGCGTTTAGTCACCTCTCAGGATGAAGCCACTAATTCCTCTTCCTCCCCCTTTAACACACAGTATGTAAATAATCCTAACAACAAGATGTCTGGAGTATTTTATGGCTTAATTAATATGGTTTCAATATCATAAAGATAGTCAGATTGCTGTCCTGAAACCCAGAAAGCCTATGTTCAGTCAGTCACAAAAAGAGAAGACACTGAAGAATGAGTAGAAGCATTTCTATCAGAGCAGATTACTGATCTAACCCAGTTACCTGGGAGGTCATGTCTGACATGCTATTTTAAATTGTGTCATTACACAGTAAGGAATTAGAATTATTCATCGTGTCTAACCTAACCTCATTACAGCTTCCACCAGGAATAATTATTTCAAAACATTTCTTGCTCTTCAGAACCTAAGGGCACAATTATTGAGTCCTCCTGAACGTGGCTCAAATGACTTCTCTAAATTCTAGGGAGCTGCTCTGGCTCCCAGCACAAAGTGAACCTACCTAGGAACTAATCGTATTTGCAGCAAAGAAACGCAGACAGCTGCTGGATAACATTCACCTGCCTTCCTGGCTGCCAACATTACATTACAGCCTGTGCCTGTGTCCCTCACATCCCTTTCCATCCCAAAAATGCATTTCCCCAGGTGGGGGATCTCAGCTTTCAAGTCAGGAAACTGTTACTGCTACCAAAGAGTTACAAAGCAAACCTGCCCAAAATCAGGGGTTTTCCTACTTTGTGTGACCCTTCTCTGCAGAAATGGAAGGGCAATGAAATGTGTGTCATCATATACAATTTACAACTTACGTATGTTTTGGAGAAACCCCTCACACACCCCTGATCCAGCTTCTGGCAGACAAAGCTTTTCTAAAACAATGGCTCTTAGGGAAGACAATACGGACAATACTTTATTTGCAGAAAATGTGTCATTGCAAATATTTATTTCAACATCTCGTCTGATTTGTGAGGATCAGGGTCTGGTTATCAAGAAACGTTAGCTCAGCAAAAAAACGGTATAAGGTTGTGGCAATAATGTTAGCACAGCTGAATGAGATTATCAAACTTCTCTTTAAAGGCATAACTAGAAATGATCTCTCTGTAATAGTTCAGATTCGTTTCACAAAGACGAAGTTCCAATGAAAATATGTGCTCTGACTTCTATCAATCAGGTCTTGACTTGTCTAATACCATTTTCTCTTTTAGGTATAAATTAGCCTGTTCAGATCTGACCTTTGTCCTTTCAAGGCTTTTTAATGTCTTTTTTAAATACGTCCAGAGAGCTGACATCCAAAAACAGTTGAGTGGAAGACGTTCTCCTCTGGTATTTTAAACTCAGATATTCTGTCTGCTGAAAAAAGGCACATTATATCTTCAGCTCAGGAACAGTCTCTTACATTGTTCTGGTCTAAAATTATGACCAGTACAAAATAGGTATAAACATTAGTTCTGTTTCCCAGTAAGCTACTTAAGACTTCTGGAGACAATTCAGAATTGAAATAGCCTCTCCTGAAATTAGCCAACATAAAATTATTTCATCTGCAAAATAAACAGATTGTGATGCATTTCCTGATTAGCCAGAAGAGCCCAGCAAGACAAGATTAAGTAAACCAACAGATGTAAAAGCAAGGCATAATATCTCATCTAAGTGAAATGCTGAAGTGCTAAACAAAATGAATGAGGACAAAGGCATTTGTAAAAGTGGCCCGGTGTTTGCCTGTATGCTTCTTCATTTTCAAAGCTCTTATTACAGCATAAGTCATAAATAATTTCTGTTTTGCTTTCATAGAGTTCCAGTAGCCGTCATTTGGTAGTTAGGTTTGTTATCTCAGATTTATAGGGATTTCAAGCTATAACATTAATGTATTGCATGAGTCCAAATCACTTCAATTCGTAGCAATATAAATAAGCACAATATAAGCACTAAAAACAGTATAATCACACCATCAGTTTTCAACAATACAAAATGTTTGTGTTTGAGCTTTGACCAGTGTGCCCCAGAAACTTTGGTCTGCTGTTTGAAAATTGACCTCTCATTCAAAACACACAAAACAAAGACTATTCCTGTTAATGAAGGAAATGGGCAAGGTTTCCTTTCAATGCTCTGTTAACTTCTTTTAAGAAAAGATAATTTTTGACACTCATTCAGGAAACCTTTTATTATTACTAAGGACTCTGAATAATCCTTCAATAATCCTACTTGTTGTTTTCATCAAAGAACAAGGAGGGTTCAGGAATAATGTTTTCAACATATGCATACTCTTATAGCATGGTGTATATTTATATCAACAGCCCAGCACTTTCATTGCACTTAAATGGGAAAGTGAGAGAGGAATGAAGTTTGTACCAGTTTTTCAGTGAGGTACATGGATCTGGTTTTAGGAGGCTTAGGGGCTGGAGGCTTTGGGGTTGCTTTAGCCCTGCAGTCAGCACAGTAAAATTCCAACCTGGTCCAGTAGGACATTAAGCACTTTGTTATCTCAGTTTTTCCAGTGAGAGAAAATGCAAAATGAAGCATTTTAGGGCTCTTGGAAGCATGCCTCCTTCTACAAACGTGGTTCATCCCTCACTGCTACGATTTGTACCTAAATTCTTCACTCTGCCCCCAAGTTAGGTCTGGTTATATGCTCAGTACCACAGTTTCTCACTTATCTGCCTTACACTAAGAAATGGCCTGTTAGTTGCTGTCAGGACAATCAGCAAGAGCATCAGTTAGAGCATTGAATAAGTTAAAGATCAGCGGGTGATCTCTGAGGCAAGGTTTTCCCTGCACACATACACTATACACACAACTCCTGGCTCTCAACTTCACCACATAAGCTTAAATCAAACAATTAGATACAGCTTGAAACACACCAAAACACGCTAAGCAAACAGAAGCTTTTTGCCCTGTTGCAATGCAAAACAAAAAAAAAAAAAACCACCAAAAATGTGCATTTGATTAGAAGCAATTGTGTGTGAAATGTTTTACACCCACTCAGCACTGCCACAGCCTCTACAGCATGTGTGGGTGAGCTCTGACAGGGCTGTGCTGCCACCCTCTGTCCTCAGCCCTCCAAGTATCAGCAGTTAATATTGGGGTGATATTAACTTCTCTTCAACCTGACAATCTGGGAAGGTTAAAATCTACATCCTACAAGCAGCTGATGAGCCATCAGAGCATGAGGGATCTTGTTTCACATCCCACAAGGATTAAGGCCTGCTGAGCATCCTATGCTATCCATAATGCTGCGGTTACAGGACCATTTGGAAGCCTGTGGTAAAAAGTCTTAGGTCAGAGGAAGAGCCTTGCTGAAGCAGCCTGGGAGTACCTGCAGCTGCACTCAGCACGTCAAAAAAGGAGCAAAACCCAAAGCTGACCCCACACTCATAAGGACCGAACCAATTCTGCTCTGGTGACCTTGTTTAGGTCCTAAAGGTCACCAGATCTGCTTTATTAGTCCACATTTACTCCATGATAACCTTTATAAACCAATAAACTTAGGCATGGTTACATCTGTATGTTCCCTGGATGTCAGGGTGTTTATTCAGTATGACTCATGTTCGAAACAACTGGAGAAAGGCACTTTCCCTTGCATGTCCCAAAATTTCCCAAAGGACCACAGCTTTGCAAGACTTGTCATTGTAAAGAGAGGCTCAGAATCCTCCCTGCCACACTAACAGGCACTGACTGGCCCTGGGTATTTGAGAATTAAAGTATGAAATTGAGAGATAGTCTATTTTGTCCACAGGATCCTCTCCCAGACTGGACTTTGGAAGGATTTCAACAGCACATCGGTGACTTTGTGAGGGAGGGTGGAGCTCTTAATGTAAGTGGAGATTTGAAAAACAACACAGACCCTAAACTATAAAGGAATGGAGCAATATCTTAATCAAGAGGAATGGCAAAGCAACTTCCACCTTTCTGCCTAGAGAGTGCCTGGCTCCAACCCTTCAACCCAAAGCCAAATAACTCTTCTAGTTCCACATTTAAGCAGGTTTCATCAGGAAATCAAGAACCTTGACAAGAAAGACCAGATTAATAAACTCTGAGTGGTAGCTAGGTCAAAGACACACCTTTCTAGCCTAGCTATATAACAGCAAGAAAAGGAACCCTGTGGCTGGTGACCTGAGCAGAATATAAACAGCCCAATAGCATCCTCAGTCTATTAAACTCACTTTTCCATAAGAACTGCCAATGCCTCTTTTGAGGGATTCTGTCTGCTCTGAAAGGAGTGCATTAAGCAGATAATTAAGTTGAAAAGAAGGATAAATGACAATAAAACTCTCTTTTGTGTTCTTTTTCCACAGGAAGGGGGAAATACAAACTGTAACCTACAACAATAAGCTGGAGTCAAGAGAAAGCTGACTGTTTCTTAAAAGCATTAACAATGTTCTACCATACAGCATCAAGCTTACATGGAGATGATCTTACATGGTGTTAGCAGTGCCACAATGCTTTGTAAAGCCTAACTTTAGGCACACTTGAAACACCTAGGCAGAGCTTTGCTAACTACAGGGAAGAGAGAGGGGGGAGACCTTCAGGGTGGGACAAAGTCATTCCAGGATATGTAGTTATTTCTAGATGGCTTTGCAGTATCCTGTTTGCCCTTCAGTGTTTTGCTGTTTCTGCTCATTTTTAGATTGTCTCCCCCACAGCACTATTACGCCTTGCAATGTTTGGAAGTCATAAGTGCCCTTTTGCACTCATTAGGCTCTCAGCAGAAAGTGGCTGTAAGTGTAAAAATAAGTCATGGTGTCAAAGTGGCTGGCAAGAAAAGAAAGCAGAAATTGTGGAAGGAATTCAAGGAAAACACAAGGGAGTGTGTCAGCCTCTCCTTCCTGGGCAGGGGAGAGTTCATAAATCGGCCAGAGGCCACTACACAGTTGCTAAAGCCAGCCTCCCATTAGCAGGCTGCTGAGCTCTGTTTGGGTGGGAAGGGAAGGACAGAAAAGCAGACATTCCCCTTTCACTGCTACAGCTCCCAGTCATGCCAAGCAGAATGACAAAACCACGGCCATCTCCCAGTTGGGAAGGTCACCTTTGTGGTGCTTGTGGCTTTATCACAAGCCGTAAGGGCCATACCAAGCAGTGGACAGTGGTGTGCACACACACACGCTCCCACATACACAGGTAAAGGTGAGATCTCAAGACATTCTAGCTGTGCATGGGCTTGGGAGGTCAAAGGCACGTTGTAAAAACTGTAATAGGTGTGACTCCACTTGGAGACCTTGAAATCACAGCCCTTAGAAAGCCCCAGGAGATATGAGTCACGCATGTGTTCACTTGCATCCTCACTAGTACATAACATTTTCTGCAGATGGGAATCAACATTTTCACTTACACCAATGACAGCCACTCTCCTAGAGGAACAAAAACAGCCTGGTATAAAAATAGCCTGTATTCATTGACCCTAAGAAAGAAGCAAACATTGCTTTTCTCCTCCTGTTGCTCAATGGAAACTTCAAAATAGCTCTTAGAACTCTCCTGGCCCTCTGACACAGAGCAGTTCCTTCCATTTTTCTCCTTGCAAATATATTGGTTGTCCAAATCAAACCACTAAGTGCACCACCAGCATGAAGTTAGTATCTTGACTTTATGCTCCTTCCCCTCTGGCTCTCAACACAAACCTGAAGTTCCACTGGTCTTATCTGCAACTACTATATCAATACCATTTCTCTATCATACTTACTAGTTAATTCTTTCCAGTTCAGCTTTCATCCTTCTCAGCGCCAAAATCCCTCCTGAAATACCAGATGAGATCTTCCTTAGTGAAGTTTGTATTGGTCTGGTTTAACTTATTTTACCTTGTCTCAACTTGTTTGTTCAACTACATCCTTATTCATAAGTGTGCTCAGACTTGGTCATGACAGTTGAGTACTCCCTGTGGGTCAAAAATCTGTTCTCAACCTTCCATCTTGCATGAACATATTGAAAAAAGGGAACAAAAAAATCACACATTCATGTAAAATTATTTGTATTCTGAGCTTCTACAACATCTGTAACAATGAGGTCTCCATCTTCACTGAATACTGTGTGAAAGACTACTGTCTCCACTGCTCTAAAGCTGCTGTCTGAGTTTTATGGTGTGGCTCTTACTCCTGATGACGGGGACAAAAAGGCACATGAGTAGCAGTTCACTACAGGAGATATGTGTGCAACCCACAGATGCTGAAATAAAAAGGATGTTTTTCTTTCCTACCATCTTTGGCATGAGAGCTCTTTTATCACCATTACTTAAAGAGCCAACCAAGCACCCCAATGGCTCAAATACAGTAAGGGGAGTGTCTCCCTCCCAGTCTGCCATCCCATAGTTTGCCATTGTTAGGAGGCAATCTGTCAGTGGCTGTAGCTTCTAAGGCTGGACTTAAATTTTCTTCCAGCAGTCAGAGTCAGCTGGCAAGGAAGGTGACAGGCTGACAGCCTCCTGTTAGTACCGAGGCACTGTCTAATGCTTCTGCTATCAGAGGTAATTTTACAGAGAAGCCTAGAGATAATTTTTCAATTTGCTCTCTAGTAAATCAATTGCAGCTCAGTAATCAAGACAATGGCTGTAAAATGCAATGTATGCAGTGTGTAAGTGGAGTGAAGGTTTCACAAATGTGAATCAGAGCAGAGTAATAGCATTTTCCCTTAAGCCTATGGAAACCCCAGAAGGGACTCTGAATGTGAATGGGTAGAAGCAAATTACTACTGCTGATACTCTTAAAGATTCTTCTTGTTTCTGATGAAACTCCCAGTGAAAGCGGTGTAGACAGGCTTCAGTAATAGAGTGAGATATGGAAAGCCATAGTTGAGATCAGAGCCTTCTAACAGAAGGACTGAAGGAAAATTTAGGGCTGTTGCAAACTGGGCAACAATTCACATACATGACAGTTGCTCTTCTCTTAAAAGATCTTTGATTCAAACATAGCATCCTAAAGGCAGCTATGTCATTGCCATGTCAGTAATTCTCATGCAAATTGTTTGGAACAAGGTTCTGTCTAGATTTTTGGAAGGAGGACAACTAGGAGAAACATAGCAGAAAAAGAAATAAAATCTAGGTACCTGATACTGTGACCTTAAAGTGTAACAAAAACTTTGTGTAAAGTCTTCTGTGGTAGAGAGGGATTTCAATTATAAGCAAAGTCCTTCCTGATTCCTCTACTTCCCAAGAAATCAGGTTTTCTCTAGGACTGTCAAACTTCTGAGAGATTGTGAGGCCCCAAAGTTTAGCTGACAAAAAGGTTTCAATTTCACAAAACAAGGAAAGTTCTATACACTGCACTTCAAGAGATAGAGAGTCCCCTTGAATGCCATAATTTTCAATTCATTAAACATTTATATTTCTAAGTATACACTGAAACAGTTCACAACCAAAAAATTTGAGGATGTCATATCAACCTTCTCTTTCCTTTACTCTGAATTACATGAGTAGACTGGAAAATTACATGTCTTTCTAAAATAGAGAGATGAAAAAAGATAAAAAAGGAGTAGATAACTAATTTCTGTAGTAATGGCATGGTGCAGGTAACTGAAAAGTGTTACGCTAATAAATATAACTTCTCCTAGAGGCAAAGGCCACACCTTATAGAAAAGAAACAAAGGAAAAATAAAAAACTCACAAGTTTTTTCAGTTTACACACTTACATTCCTCGGGCTTGAGTAAAGCAACTCTTCACTATAACAGGAACAAACTTCCAACAGGCTATACCACATTCATATGTTCAAAAGGTTTTACCTAAAGGCACTTTAAACCCTGAGTAGTTATAAACATACTAGAAAAGGAACAGCAGCAGAACAAAGCTAGTTTGTTGCCTGCCTAGAAGTTGTCATCAGTGTGTCTTGCACAGACCCTATAACAGATGGTCTCTGTCTCAAACGACTTATGGCTTACTAGGGAGAGACAGAAAGGTAACAATATTACAGAAATCCCAACAGGAAAAAAAACCCCACAAAAGTAATATTTAATTTGCCCACAGTAACTCAGGAGTGCTACAGCCAAGTGAAAAATTCTCTGACTAGTGCTTTACCCACAAGCCTATCCTTCTTTCTAGCCCTGAAAGGAGGTTAAATATCTAAAGAGGGCTTAAATATTTTTCTTTTCTGCTGCTGAAATGAAGCCAGACAACTTTCTGTGATTTCTTGTGGAATAGTGTGAAAAAAAAAAAAAATTAGC
>WAAE01013130.1:0-43481 GCA_013400495.1 Nicator chloris
GGGAGGGGAAGGAAAGGGAGGGACACGCATAGCACAAAATGCTGTCATACAGTTGAATGGTGAAATAATTCCTAAATATATAATAATTTTTAAAAATAATAATATTAAAATCCTAAGACAAGTTTTTGAAGCAAGTAGAGCCTCTACATCTGATGTTGGCAGGTCATAAAAGCCTTTCACCTTAAGAATGCCCTAGAACATTTACAAGAAAGTTGTCTTTGCACAATAAGACAAGGAGATAACATAACGTGATATTATCATGTACTTGGAATGTTTATTAAACAACACTTTGTTCTTCTATTACAGAAATAAACAAGATAGAACTAGTTCAAGCTGCAGGACCATGGATCTCACTTGCTGCTGACATAGCAAACAAGCCTGAAATTAGGGAGTGAAAGATGTTCCAGGCCTGTGAAAATAAATGAGATTTCGCATTGCAGAAGTGGGTCTTCATAAAAATTCTGCCCATTCTTTTAATCCAATGTTAGCTCTTAGTTCTAAATTAATATTTCTTTGAAGAAGACTAACAGAGACTTTGACTAGAACACTGCTTTAAAAGCATGGGAAATAATATAGATAATTATATGAACTATTCTGATTTCTTTCTAAAGTGAAAGTCTGACATACACAACTCACAATCTGAGACTGGTATTGGGAACTTACTCTCAAGAGAAGGAAAGCAAACAATTGGGGCCCTCAACCTCTCACACAGCACAGCATCTCTAACACATTATCCCTCACAATCAACCCTCTTGACATATTTCTTCTACATACTGACATAGAAAGTTTTTGCTATAATTTCTGCTACAGCTGCCGAAGGGCTGACACATCACCTTGGAAAACTTGTACAAACTTTATTTAACCTACACCTCTTACATGGACGGTAGCTATTATCCATTGCTAAATGCAGAACATGTGTGCACACATGCATATTTATAAAGATAAATATATAAAAATACATTCAAGCACATATGGGACGAACATACTCTAGAAAAACAATGCAGAACTCAATAAAAGCCAAGATAAAAACTAAAGGCAAATCTATGAAGCAGATGATACTGCAATAATTGCTGTATTTTTCTGCCCTGTGCACAGAATGGTCAAAATCAAAGCAGTCACCATGAGCCACATGGTACCTTGCTGAATTATGTTATTCTATTTTAGTACAGTCTCGCTCCATCCCCACTTTTGCATCAGAACTTATACTAGTCTAAGTATTCCACTTAAATATCTTATTTAAAATAATTAAATTCTTCTATTAGGATGCTAAATTAAATTTTAAGCAATAATTTTTCATCATGTTTCGGCAAAAAGAAAAACAACCCTATGAAAAAATATTCCCTAATAAATCTCTTCCCTTTACTAAACACCAACCAAGAAGCAGACGAGATGTGAACAGTGTAATTTCTTGACTGACTCTTATGATAACTCACTTAATTTTCTGGACTACAGATATGCAGGGGTTCTAAGTGCAAATATTAAGAATTTTCTAGACAGATAAATAACAATATCATCGAGCCATAGAAATTGCTTTTGTTTATCAAAAAACTTTGCAGAACGGGAAGCCTTTTTCTACTGGAACCCGGTATCTTTAGAAAACTCAGTGTGGTCTTGACCAAACTATGAACCCCCACTCCAGCCCAAATTTTCCAAGTGCCTTTCAACTTCAGATATTTAGTTCCGTGTCTATCAATTGTACATAACAAGTCTCAAGTCCAGAATTAGTTTAATCACACACACAAAGAGGAAATCTGTCAAGGAAATATTTTGGTTCAATTGAAATAATCCATGTAATTAATCTTTCTTTCACATATTTTTACCCCTACAAACAATCACTCTTTTGTGACTTTCTTTATCAGCCTTGGGACTTGCACTTGTAAAGCTGTTATTGCTCACAGACATTCCCCCCCATCCCCCTTCCCAATCTTCTGCTACTTTGGTAGGGAAAATAACAATTATTGAAAAAAAAATTTACAGAATCAGAACCAAGTAAGCAAAAAAATTGTGTCATTGTTGGTTACTCACTTAACTTAATAACTTAAATAAAACTTCAGTAATAATTAATTCAGAGGAATCCTACGTGATTAACTCCACAAGGTTTTTAAACTTTACTCAAGTATTTCAGATCTGACACGAACAAAAGAAAGGAAAGGATGTTTTCCACTGTGGACAAGTACATGGAAAAGAAAATAATTCAGTATCAGGAGAAGGACATAAAGAATAAATGGGTAAATTCTGTCATCTGAGGAACAGGTTCTCATTGATTTTGTGTGCCATACATTACTATCACCTGCCCCCAGCAGAGAAACAACAGCCATGCTTCTTATGGTATCTTGATGCTTATGAGCCTTTTTGTACCCGTAAATAAAAGATGGGGTAAAAACTTTATCACTGTTCTCTCCAAGGAAGCTCATGCCCCACTTTAAACTTCACATCCTAAAAAATAAAAAAGGTCAGAACAACAAACCTGCCTCCCATTAGATTAAATATCTAAAATACCTCCTTAAAACATAACTGCACATATTCAAAATGGTGTATATAATTTGGTGGATACAGGAAGTTTTATACTAATTTTACTTCAAATTTTTCAGCTTTTAAGAGAAGAATCTTGATATTTTTAGCTTAAAACTGCAATTTTTTAAAATACTTCACTTTAAATATTCAGTGCTGTCTATGAGAAAATATCCTGAAGCATACTGTATCTAAAAAAAAAAAAAAATTACAGACCAAGTTCTGTTGGACAAGGACAACTTGTCCCTCCTGTACAGTCCATAACCCTGAGATAGCAACTCCTATGTTCTCAGCCACAAAAGCTGGAAGCATAGAAGTTTGACATGTTTGGTTTTTTTTTTCCATTTCTAAAACACAATTCAATAGTATTTCCACTTATAAACGCTAATATCATAATTTCAGATAGGGAAAAACTACAGTCAATTTTTTTTGGTCAGACTTTCTAAAGGTTGAGTCCATCACCATTTCCCAAAAAAGCAGAAATTAGAACCTTTCATTTCTTAACCCTTCTGAGTAGTCCTGTCAACACAGCATTACAGAGTCAGTAACAACAATAAAAACAGCCCTGAAGCAGTCGAAGATATTTCTGCTAGCCATTTTAAATCTGAGGAAAAGAAATGCATTAAATAACCTTCCAGTGAAAAGGATAATGAAAGGAAGATGAATGCAGCTATAGGAAATATTGTTATTACATTTATACCAAGGAAACATTGTTACGCTATACTTAAATGAAAATAGCTGCTCCAAAAGAGAGACCACAGTAATGAATATCAAAAATTATACTTCCCAATTATCCCATTCTCCTCAAGAAGAGATTCCTACTCTTCTTATCCACTGGGGATCTCCAAAACTTATACATAAGTTCGGCTGTAACAGGTAGAAAGTGATTCTAGTGGCATGAATGACTCGAATTATTTCCCTCAAAAAAGAATATCATCAAAATGACAAACTTATGACAACACATTTTGAAAGCTGACTAGCATTTCCATGTAAAGCAAACCTCATTGTCTCTTACTAAAAGGCTTTCCACTACAGGTGGGTCTTTGACATTCCTGGATATGTAAAATTAGGGTTTGGTCCCAATCGCTGTAGTTTAAGAGCTCTTCCAACATGAACTTACTCATAGGAAGCAAGGACATGGCCAGACAACGGTGCAGACAGACTCTGCAGAGCCAGCCTAACCCTGGGGAAGCACCTCTGCTCCACTGCCCCAGAGCGAAGCTGCAAGTAGCCAGACAAATTTAACTGCGTACACCAGATGGAACACATACAACAAGTTTTCATTCCTGCATTTCCACCTATCATTCCCTTATCACAGTGGAGAGCACGCCAGACTGAAGCTGGGGGCAGCCATAGACGTTAAGGCTAAAAATACCCCAGCGTGGTGCCCTGAGAAACTTTGCTGCGTCCGATTTCATTCCTGTTCAGCCCCACGCGGAAGAAGGGTGGAAAGAAGAGCACAACAGAAGTCTGTTTACAAAACAAAAGCAAAAGGAAGGAAAACGCATGCTGATAAAGACTTTGGCCTTTACAACGAACTCAAGTGTCTTCACTCTAAGAGCAAATATGGGCAGGGAGTTCAAACAGGCTTTGAAAACCTCAACAACACTAGGGCTGGGTATTCCAAGGTCTTCCTCAGCTATACCCAGGACAGGATTTCAGCCACCTTCTTGACTGCAAGGCAGCGCTGAAACTCCTTTCCACAGGGAGCCGCACGTCCTGGCTGCCGTTTATGTAATCTTTTATCACCGCCACCACATCCCCGCGTCCCCGGACCGCCGCTACCTGCACGTGCCCGCCGCCCCGCCGGCTCCGCGGCCGCCAGGGCCGCCGCTGGCATCGGGGCCGCCGCTCCGGACAAGTTTTGCGCGTACNACGGCGCTACCGGGACGAGCCCCGCTCCCGGGGCCGCCCGGGGCCGCCGCGCCTGACGCAGCCTCTTTCGGCGCCGGGCCCTGCGGAGGCGCCTCGGCAGCGACGGGGAACGCTCACCGTGAAGGGCTGGTTGTGCAGGCTGCCCACGGAGAAGCAGCTGTCCCCGGGGTTCACGGCGCCCGTCAGCACCTGGTGCAGGTTCATGGTGGAGGGTGCGGCCGCTCGGCCACCGCCGCTCGTCCCCCCGCGCCCGGCGGCGGCGGAGGCGGGGCTTCCCGGGGGCGGAGCGGGCGCCGCGCATGCCCGGCTCGGCCCGGCCGCCGTCCCCGGGGCGGGCTGAGGATTGCATCCGCGCCGTGGGGAACTCGACTTTCCTGTTAAAATAACCTGACTTTCCTGTCAAAACAGCGCTGGAAAAGGCTGCCGCCGCGCCGGAGCCAGGCTGTGGTGACGGAGCGGACTCGAAACGTGCTGAGCCACTGCGCCTCCCACCTGCCGGGGCCGACAGCCGTGGCCCCAAGCGCAGCCCCTCCCGGCCCCTTTCACTAGGGCACGAGCTCAGCCGCAGCCCTCCCACCGGGCAATGACAAGAGGAAGCACGTGGTAACAGAAGACCTGAGTCCCCGAGGCTTGGGAAACAAAACGTTTTTGCTTTGACCTCAGATTGCCTTGTAGGCAGCAGGCTTTTCACCGTCCTGATAAAATGAGGGGAAATGGGAGGCGTCTAGGATAGGCACTGCAGCTCACGAGCGGGGTTAGTGCGGGCCGGTTTGGCCCGACGAGAGCAGGCAAGGTCAAGGCAGGCCCGAGCTCAGCAGGCAGTGTGCCCTCGGCACTGCGGACCCGTCCGACCAGCGCACCTCACCATCTCAGTACCTCTTCACCACCAAAAATATTCTTCAGCATTACAAGTGTTTTCTCTTGTAAATTAAAGGTCCCACATCAATTTCCATTCTTACATTATCACTGTATCAAGTATTAGATGCTCTTAATGCCCATCAGCTCTTCCGAGAAATAGTGCAAAATGAAAATAATTTAATGGTGTTAGGCATAACTTCCATCCACATCCCAGGATAGTTATAAGGTGATACTGTGTATCTGTAGATAGCAATGCGTAAGTTTCCAGTCTTTACATAAGCAAGGTCAATCTCATCTACTTTGGACATTATGTCTTACACATCATTTTAGTAAATATAAGCCTTGCATCCTTTGACAAGCAGATTGACAAGCATGTCACCATAACACAATTTGCTGATGATAATTCATGCATATTAAAAAAATATTTATTTTATTTTTAAAGTCTCGTGACGCAAGAAAAAAATCATCCAGTTTGGCATTCTGTATATATAGATGTTCCTCCAAAGAAAGTTATAAACTCCTATAACCATAATCACTTTTGTTTGGCAAAAGATCAAAAAGCTTATCAAAGTATCCTGTCAATGAATAGTGGTCTTACTCTTGCAAAGACTGCTGATCACTGATAAATGATCTTAATTCTCCTGCCAGCTACAAAATCTCAAAAAACAACCTTAGTGAATTTTTAAGGTAACAAAAATTCTGTTCGTTGGGTTTTAGGTAAGAAAGTGAATTATCACTGAAAACGGTAAGAGACCCTCAATTGCGATTTTCAGCACAACCAGCTACTTCTGGGCTCACACTGTGAGCTGCTCTGACTTTCCTTGCAGCCAGCTGGGACCTCTTCTGCAAGGACTGATCTGGAATGCACTGGACAAAAGAGGTGCTGCAGATCTATATTGCTTCTTCAAGCCTTATTCAATCCACAGGTGTAAAGCTCATAGGATATGCAGTATAACAAAAGAAAGAGCAGGCTAACAGTAGACAGCAATCCCAGACCCCTGTCTGAGAAAGGTGAAGAAATCAGGAAGATTCCTGAGGAAACTCAGGACACCAACAAAAATAATGAAAGAAAGACTTTTACTCTGCAGTTGATAACACCTTTTTTAATCTATATCTATTTACAACACAGTATGACATTTATAACTGCAACACCTTAACATGCTGATAGGCTAAGAAAATACAGAACTTATCATTTCCTTTCTAAGTGAATTTGACCTTTGTCACTACTCAGATTAGTATGTTTGTCTTACTTTATAAAAGGAAGGACATTAACTTGTGTTCTCTCTGCTGTGGATAGAGTGACAGCCTATGTAATGACCTGTCAGGCACATAAATCCGTATCAGGGCTCCCATCCCCACAGGAATGGGGCACTACCTTCCTCCTCCTACATTTGCTGTCAACAACGCACAGTAGCACAGGAGCTTTCACACCTCACCTCACTGCTGATCCCTGACACTGCTGCTGTGCTTCTTCCATTTCTCAGCCTGGGGAATGGCAAGGACAGCCACCAGCCATGTGTCCTGCAGTTTGATTGACGCCTCTTCTCACTTCTGCAACATCTGTGAATTCAGCTGCAGACAAATTGTGTACTGTGTATTTTATGATAATGTCAAAGTGGATGCATTGTAAGATGCTGGCATTTAAAAAGAAAACCTTTAAATGGTTTAATACAATTAAAAGAGTATTTATACATTGTCTTGTTGACAAAACCACGTAAGTTGGTTTAGCTCAGAATTTTAAAATTTCACAGTTTGCCAAAGGTAAAAAAATGGCTCAGAAAGCTAACAGCTACAACCGGTTTTTTATATAGTTTTTGTGCATTTTGCATATTTCCTCAGCTTATCAGTAAACACTTTTTCTTCTTTTATGAAGATCTTTGGTTTGCCTTTCACTCAGAATTAAAAAACCAGAATAGGCACTGAGTTTAACCTACAGTATTATAAAGTACCATCATAAACTCCTTTTCATTGTTTTTCCCCCTAACCTCAGTAAATCTTCTTTATTTGAATCTTCCAGGAGCTGCAGTTCTTATCACAAGCTGATGACTCCTGTCATTCACAATTGCTATTGAGTATGCTCACTCAGTCCTTGACTTTGTTTTTTTTAAACGGGCACTGTAGGAAATAGTATTTGTATCAGAAGATCAGGAAGGTCAGAAAAGAGAAACCCTTATTCCCCAATATTTTACATACAGTGGCTCTGGCTGTTCTGAAAACCTGACAGAACTGCAGTGTTTGTGCATGTATAAAAGGGCTTGGAAGTGAACAATTTACTGCTTTTTGATTATTGAGAAAAGTATTACTTTTTCAATAACAAGGAGGCCCTTAAATGCTCCATTAAGCAATACCAAGTATATACATACACACTCTTCATTAATAAATCCTGCATGTTTTCCTGACAGTATCCAAGGAAAATCTAAATGAGAATTTTAAATCATACTCCCTTGAGTCTCTTCTAAATTCAAAATTGCACATCTGCACAACAAATGTGCACAAACAATATTCTTCAGTGCAGTGAAGTGCAAAATTGATATATATAGGTAAATTTTTTCTTGCAGAATTACAATGGCATACTTTGTGTTCTTTCTGTACAAGAAACATCCATGAGTCACTCATTAACAGTGGTGAGGCCACTTATGTCAATGATATACAGGCAGCTTTGAAAAAAGCTGGCATTTTAAGTGGCATGTTTGGGGTTTGTCTATGGTACTAGAAAATGTTGTATTCTTCCTGTGTTTCTTAATAATTAGCTACAGGAAGGTAAGATACTTTTTTACATTTCTATTTTAGCGTTCATGTTAAAAACCCCAGGCACTGCAGCCAGGAATAACTGTCCCACCTCATACACTGTTTGACCTTGTCTTTGCTGCCCTTGATCTTTCTGCAGGGTTTCTTTGGTTTGTGAATACACAAGGCAAAGGTTGGACCTTGGTGAGTCTAAGACTGAAAAGCCCTTATTGATCTCCTCAAGATCTGGTGTTCTGCCTTTGTGATCACACTGGGAATCACTTGAAGAATTACTTGATTCTCCTCTTGAGCTTATGTGACTTTTAACAATGTAAAGAGTAAATACGCACCATAGACTCTTGGGAAAATGTGAAATGCATAAATACATAAATATGGGCATTTAGTAATGAGATTCTAAACAGATGACCACTTTGCAAAACCTTTCTTTCCAAAAGGCTTGCTTTATTCATGTCTTCCATAGCCTGAGTTTCATTGTTTGTAGCCTGAAGGTTAGAGTGATATTTGGTTTTCTTTTTCATTTGGTGGAAGACATTTTGTAACAGCTAATGTTGCTGTCACATCTCCTGTACTGTGCAGTATATTGCCTTTCCCTTCAGTGATCTCATATAACCTTTTACTTGGTGAAGGAGATATAACTGACTGGTATCCTTTTTTTACAAGATATTAGTAAAGATATTTTCATTTATAAAATTCAGGTATTATTTGGCTTCTGGTGATGCTTTGGTTCCAGCTAAGGGTATCATAACTAGTTGATTCTAAGGTAAAAGTTAACAATTACTAAATCCTTCAGGCTTACAAATTAACAGTTAACAATTAACAGACTTTTAAAATTTTCATTCATATACAGAGTTTTACATTCATTTCACATAACTGAGATTAAAGCCACTTTTGAAGAAAGACATGAAAAGGCTGCTGGGTATGCCATTAATTGTCCACTCCTTCCCCACATATTTATAAAATATTCTGTGATCTCTGACAGCTGAGTATGCTGAGCTGGACTTTACCTCTTGAGTGAGAGTGGTGGGGGGCCCTAGCAGGTCTGCCCATCACTTTCCAGCAGGCTGCTCTCGGGATAGAGATCTGCAGCAGCAGAACTAGGAGAGACAGGAGGGCTGCTCTGGCATGGAGCTGCTGTGCAAAATATCCACTAGTGGATTCCACAGTGCATGGTTGAGAGTGATCTTGTTTGGCATGTAGAAGTCCTGTCCTACTGCAAATGCTAAATAGTGATGATTTCCAGATGCATCAGTCAGTTTTCACATGTCATCAGTCTCGTGTGCAGGATACTTTTTGTGACACGGTGCAGTAATCAGTGTCCTGGAAATGACCGAGCCTGGCTTTCTCCACCGATACAAAGATGCTGTCTGGTTGGTCAGTTCTTTGTGTAGATCTGGGAAGCTCCATCTGGCCTTGGAGAAGTTCTGCTGACAGCTCACCTGCTGGCACAGAACTCTGATTAGGCTGCTGATGTATAGCCTGTTACTTGAAATTCATATGAACAGCTGTTGAAATAGTCATTATGCAGTATTATCTACCAGAATGTATTTGTCCTTTTCATGTAAATTCTGAATTATTCAGTAAGTCTATTTCTTTTTTATAAACTGTGAATTTCATGTTGAGTATAATAACAAATACTATTTTTTTAGTTTACTCTGAAATGTCCAGTTATATGTAAATAAATATGTAGACTCCATATTCACATAATGATTTGTCATACTGTCAGTCTATTCCAACGAAGAATTTTTTTTTACTCTCTGGGGTATTTCAGATGGCATATGGTTTCCATATCAAGCTTAAAAGGGTGAAACCCTTAATATGTGTCCCTAAGACACTTACCTGAGGTATAAAAAAATCACTTTACTTTTCCTTCCATATTTATATCAGGACCCTGAATATCTATGTTTCCAAATTCAGTGTCAGCATATGTCTACAAAACTAATGCATACAGACAGTCATATTTAGGCCTTTAAAATGGCTTCAGGAGCTCAAGGGCTAGCCTGGGGGAAAAAAAAAAAAAAAGAAGGTGATTTTGTGCTTTTATTTGAACCTGTTACCTCTTTAAGGTTGTTAATGCCTAGATTTTAACCTTTTAGGAGGATGAATGAGCTTTTGACAAAAGATTGGTTTTTCCTTATACCTGTACACAAGCAGATGGCCATTCAAGTACTGAGAAAGAAAACACCAAACACAAAAGCCCATTGTTCTTTCCAGTTGCAGGAGAACTAACAATTTTATTCTCAAATGGATACACACCACCTTATCTCACAGCCATTTTGTGAGGTAGCCCTGTATTTTGTTCTTTTATCAGCAGTTTTCATGGTATTGCATCTCACAAGTTGTTTCTTTTTCTGGTTGCAAATTTCATTAACACCGTTCACATTCATAGGTACAAATGCAGGGTTTCTGAACTGTCAGGCATACTTGCATTTACAATATTAATACTACCTTTTTCATACCGTTTTTATTATACAAGTAGAGAAGAGAAAGGAGGAGCAATCAAATGAAGGAGTGTTCATCTGTCTGTTAATGTACATTCATTCCACCATTCAATGGCATATTCATAATGCTGTAGAAACATAAAATTTAACAAAGGTACTGAGACAAATGAAATGTTTCAGCCTGATGGTGGATTCTATGTTGACTACTAGATGCTTAGTAGAATATGGCATTCCAGTCACTGATTTTGAGTGGAACAAACCACACACTTAACAAAGCTTGAAAAAAGCTATTAAAATTGCTGTCTTTCCCATCACTTGAACACCTGTATGTCATCTATTTTTCTTTACAGAGTAATAAAGTGTTTGTGTTTTTATAGGAGAAAATGGTCTTGAAACATCCTCCATTTTATGAACAAAAAAAAAAAGATTTTTTAACATAGTTGTGAACAGGTTATAAAATTTACACATGCACATTTTAGAACATATTAAAGGGTGCTGGTTGTGCCAGCAGCTAGTAGCAGACTTCATCTGTTTTGCAATTAAAGAAAATAACTTTTTACCATATTTTTTTAAAAAAGCACATGTAATTTCCTTGTTTAAAGATTGTTAAGAGCATAAAGTGTCACTGTGTTTTATGAACACTATGACTTTCCTGAAACAGCATGTGGGGTTTGTGGTGTACACTGTTTAATCTGCCCAAGAGCAATATTGCTATCTCGTGACTCTTCTTCCACCACATATCGTACACTCCACCTCAATGGACTGATTTTATATACTGCTGAGTCAATATTTACCACTTTGGTGCTGCCTGCAGTTGTTTTAATCCCTGTCTGAGCAACTGAATGGTACCAGGAGTTTTTTAAAGCTTTAGGCCTTAATCCTGTCACATTCATCAAGTTTCTAGTGAAAGTTAAGGATGCCCAACACCCCAAAGTACTAGAATGCCTTGGTTATTATTGTTTATTACTTGTACTGCAATAGCCCTGGAAGACTTGATCAAGCAGGGGGGAAATACTGTGAGGCAGGGCATATATAAAACCTAGAAGGTGCTTTTTTTTTCTGCAGTGTTTTTCTAACCCCATGGAACAAGTAGTAGGATTTTTTTTTCCCTGCATGTGTGAACAGAAGGGATTCATTTGTACCAGAGCCATACACCTGAGAAGGAACCAAACGTAATAGGGAATATGAGAGAAATGACATAACAGCCATCAAGAAGCTGGTGTCTTCTGTTTTGGTAGGCTAAATCATTTTGTAAATAGAGACTCCAGACAGGACTGTTTCAGTCTTTCTTCTGCAAATCAATATATGGCTTCATAATCAGTTTATTCTGACAAGTTTTCAGCAGTGATTTAAAAACACAAAATCTGCTTGAACCATACAGATATTAAAATACCAACAGGGCAAATTAAAAACAGCTATTCAAATCTTCTGTAAATACAGGTAGCTCACATATAAAAAAATTTATCACCTTGGAGTAGACTGTCAGCTCTGTTGTAAAGACACTGTCCTTAAACACATTTTCGGAGAGAAATAAATTTATCTTCTGCAATTCCAGTATGTTAACTGGAGAATTTCCGTTGCGAAGACCACTGTGACTCAGTAGCTTTGCTAAATAAACAGTAGAGCTCTAATAAATCTATTGTCTACAAGGAGTTGTTGCTTGTACTTAATATAAAGTATCTCTATCTTTTTTGGGGGACTTTGCAAAGAAAAAAGGTAGCAAATACAGTCACATGGTAAAATAGAAGGATGGTATGTATTCTGGTTTGCATTTGCAGATTACTCTATCTTCATTCTAAATAAAAATAGAAAGCCCCAGTCTAGCCCCAGGACGAGAGAGAAATAAAATTGATAGCTATCCTATATAATCTATAACTAGATCCTGTGTTTAAATATACTAGTCCAGAGAGGAAAGCAATTTAACAGGTAACTAAATAAATAATCAGCACTAGAAAGCCTAAAACTGGCAGTTCCATCTAGGAAATCCTTTCCTGCTCTCAAGACCCACGTAAACATTGACCAGTCCTGTTTACCTCATTGCAAGTCTGTGTGTGTAAACGTGTGCATTCACCTGTGTGGTTTTTTGTGTAAGAGAAAGAGACCATGAATCACCACCAGTGCATGCTGTTTGGCATGTTTTCAACATGCATAGCAATCAGCAATGATTACTTGAAATGTGAAGAGATATGAATGTTTAATTATGTCATTGCTAGATGATTCAAACAGCAACATATGAACCTTTGGGTTACAAGATTTTCATCATTCTAAGAATTCACAGTACTTTCATATTACATAAGAAATACTATCTAACATAAAATGTATTTTTCCCAAGATGCAGCACCACAGTTTTTGTATTAACACCAAGTGATGGTTTGACAATTCAATATTTAATTATTTTAATATGCTATATAATAAGAACCAGAAAATACAAAACAAAACATGAAAACTGTTGAAATCAACAATTTGGGTTTTACTACAGATAAAATTTACTGTGACAAAGGTAATTTTCCATTGAATGATTGATGTACATGTAAATAAAAATAACTGTTCTCAGTAAAGTTCTAGTGAGTATTATGTCTTGGTTTCTGTACTGCTTGTGCAGTTTTAAAACTGTCATCTTCAATAACTTACAAAACTGTAAGGAAAAGCAGGGCTCAAACCAAAAATATTAAAACCCCCAAGAACTCTTTAACAAAGGATATAAATATTTCTTGGGGAAAAAAACCCCAACAAATGAATTGTTCACATTTCATTATCTGTGACTTCCATGTTAATTCTAAACTTGTTTAATTCTGACTTTAAACTTATGGGCCTCCATCTTCAATGCTATCAGAATATTCTTTTTATGAAGTTACATTTCACAAGGACCATAAAAGTATTTTAAATTTGGGAAATGGTAATTGTTATATGGCCACTTTACATAATTTTATACTAAATAAAATAGTTGAATTTGAAGAAATTTAAAGTTTCATAAAAGGAGGAAAAATTAGTAGATTTGCTGCACAATTTTATGTTGTCCACTGGTCCAACAACAGGAGGGAAAATGGCAAGTAAAGTGCAATGCAAATAATTAACTAAATGTATTCCCTGTCAGTTTTATCACACTTGGAGAAATATAAAAAGAAAAATATCTACTAATAGCTTCATTTGTTCCTAAGGCAAGTGATCTAATTTTGGCCAAGTGTGCATTGTTTTCACTGATGACAAGAACTGAGAGATGGATCTGGAAAATTTCCAAACCTCTTTATAGATACTAAATATACAAAAAATTAGAACATGATCATCTTTTATGTAAATCGGAAAAGTGATGTCTGATTTTATGTGTGAAATTGATGGATACAGACATACATAAATATTGGTGGAACACTTTACCCCCCAATATATCAGGGCAATTGCCAATAGAGTATTTTGAGAAGCTCACTAGTGCCCTCTGAAGATATTTTTGGTTGCCTGTTTATTGCAAATATTTGGCAAAAGCCCCCCTAAGACCCTCTCCCAAGAGAAAGCAGACAGGACTAAATTCACTTAGCAGAGACGGAAGTGGGTCCCTTCTCATTCATTACGACTGTTAAATTAAATATGTGAGCCCTTGACCTAAGATACTCAGGACACTAAATTTATTCACAGATGCCCTTATTAGGATCTAAGTTTTTACAAACTTACCTTCTAGTGCTTTTTAGATAGGTGCCACTGCAGCAGCAGCCAGCTGCATAACCTGCCTGTCATGTCTCTTCAGGCTCATGTGCAGCTCCCATTGTTGCTTCTTTCAATCTCTTTACAAATGTAAAAAGACACAGGACAAATCTGGTGGTCTGTAGGCTGATACAAACCAGATTATTTTACAGTTAGCTGCTCTCCATTAAAAGATGCCATTTAACACTTCCGTACCTCTACATAGAGGAGTGCAATACACATGCTGAGCACTTGAAGGTTGTATTAATTCATGTCCCCAGTTGAATGACCAATGTCACTGCTCATTCATACACTTCTCTGACTTTGCAGTGCATGTATCACACAACGAAGTTTCTATTGTGCTGTAGTAAACAAGCTGTGTGCAAATCAAGATAATGTCAGGATATACCTTTATCAGCTACCTATGAATTCATCACTTTTGTTCATATCATTGCACACTTTTTCATGTCGAGGCCATTTTCATAATTTTACACCTGAGAAGGACACACAAAATTGACACAGACTGCTACTTTTTCTCTGCTTCATAGGTTTGGATGGCAGCACCATAATAAAGACCTCTACTGCACGTGATCACACAGATACACAGCAGAAAAAATCAGTGCTAGAGGCAGCTCAAGCTACAGAAAATTCTGTAATGTACAACTTTGTGTAATATGTGCAGCCAAAACCCATATTAATTGCTGTATTTGTGTTGTTTGGCTGTTAAGTGGCTTTTCTTTCAGCACTGAATAGACACAGTGCTGGTGATTTTGATGTTTTGTTTTTTCTTTTCATGAGGATGTCACCTTAGCTGGCCTGAACCTGCATGAGATAAATTCTTTCCAGCCTATTTCCCACTCTGCACTGAAGTGAATGCTGATTTTTTTTACCGTTTGCAGTAGGAAGTCCATTGAGCCATCTTTTTGTATTATCTCACAGAAGTTCTTACATAGTCTATGGGGTGCAGTGTTGCAACATGGGAATTCAAATTCCTCTGTCCTTCAGATCATACTTGTCATGAGAAATGATAGGGTGTGATTATTTTAGTTCTGTTTAGCAAGGTACTTCCAAGTTGTCAAATACAAGTTGTGGTGGTTTCAGCATTTAAACCATGACACAAGTTTATATATACACAGAATTAATACTATTATAAAAATACAGCTTTCTATACCACTTTTATACATTGAATTTTATTATTTTTCCCCACTGAATTTTCAGCCTTTACAAGAGGAATATGGGGATCTTTCAACTTTCTTGAGGAAGCAGGCCCATAGCTGAACTCACAGTTCAAATGGGGCCGTGCACTTTGCAGCAGGTGGGAGAGACTCTCTGGACCCAGTGACCCAGGGCGGATGGTCCATGGGCTCCCAGACTGTCCCAGTGCTGTCTGCAGCAGCTCATGCTCCAGGGCTGGTTCAGCCTGGGCAAGGGGGGCCCTTGGGAGCACCTAAGAGCAACTTCCAGTGCCCATGAGGGACTGTCAGAAGTAGGGATCTTCTCAGTGGGACACAGTGGGTAGGTGAGGGGCAGGAGAGGCTGAGACTGGCCATTTGGAAACCTTTCCCAAGGAGACATGAGCAGCACTTCAGGCTGCCCAGGAGCTTTGCAAGCTCCATCCCTCCCTGAGCAGCCTGGTCTGCCCCCGTGCCTGACACTGCTGGGAGCAATGTCTGGAACCAGGCACTGCCTGAGCTCTCTTCTCACCTGGGTAATCCCATGGCACCACGGTCCTTTGAACCTAGTTGTTCTTCACTCTTAACAATGGTGACCCTATCCTTGTCATGAAAAGAAAAATATTTAACCTTGCATTTTTATATTACAATCTTCTATTTGGCTAGCATTTTCAATATTAACTAACTTGAGAGTGCTGAAGAACCCTTCCAAGAGTGTGTTCGATGGATCAGATCCGGAAGAGGCAGTTCTTTGTTCCTTCTGCTCACTGCAGTTGCTGACTCAATTTTCCATGTGAGAGCTGGTAAAAACAGATTTCTATCCTTGTTCCACTTACTGTTTACTTTTCTGTTACATGTTCTTCCTTCATAATTCCCGTGAAGAATACGAAAGAAATGCCAGTCTTTTCCTGAAAGACTGTAATTAAAAAGCTTGTGTTTCACAGGGATATGAGTAGGTTCCTCTGTAACAATACCACATGCTGTTTTGCACTTAAATTTCATCTCAATGTTTTAAATTTATTTGGGTCAATTATGCTTTTTTGCTGTCTTTTTAAAAGAAATTTTTCTGGCTACTATTTGATCTTAATTAACAGCTCTCCTGCAGATGGTCTATATTTTAAGGCACAGTTCAGCATAGCCAACCTGTGACCCTTTGTCAAAGGCTAAACTGAAGGGAAAACCTGTTTGTTCTTTTATTATTCCACTTCCCAGCAAACAGTGTAGTGGGTGGTATCTGGGAATGTATGTTTCTTGATTAACTCTTCAAACCTCCACTTTTTTTTTTAATATTATGACCAACTATGATGAGCTGTTAGTAGGCACATCTATTATAAAATTTTATCTATGACAGATGCAGATTTATTGTATGCTGTTACACAATTCATTATTAGAGTTTCTGCTAATGTAATTTCATCCTAATGACACAATATCATAACATCATCTTGGCTGGAATGTACACACTTCAGGGTTTGGCTTCAACGTGTCCGGAACTTCATTTGTCCACTTTACTAATTTTTACAGGTTCCATACTGTCAGGTTTTGCATGGGTTTCCTTCTGCTAGGATTGGGATTGAATCGCACAAGAGAGCAGAAGATGGAGTTCGGACTTCAAGCTTATTAGTTCTTATCTATGTTACAAGCTCACGAGGTGTGAGCTCTGTCTAGCGAGGCACAAAATGGACCTTAGACTACTAACTCATCTCAAGGACTTTTAAACAATAAGCAAGACAAATTAAAAACTAACATCTAAGTTATTTTTATTTATAACCCAATTAAAGATCCCTTGAAGTCTTCAATGCAGGCTTTCACTAATCAATTAGAAAAGATCACCCAAACCCGAGAAGAAGAAGGAAGATGGAAGTCAAGAAGAAGGACTCAGGCAATGCCCAAATCCCTCCATGTTGCTCCCTACATATATTACTATCTTATATATCCTAAAACCCCAAACTCTAAATATTTCACCCTGTGACATTACACACTTCTATACAAACTACACACACACACATTCCCAGTGCTATCACTCAGTTTTGGAAGCCGTTCCCACGGCCTCAGGTCAAATGCAGTACCGTCCTGAGGGTCACTGCCTGTCAGAACAGAAAGCCTGATATTTTCAGTATCCAAGGTTCCAACACATCATATATTTTTCTTCTCTCTTTTACAATTGATTATACCATGTGACCTCCACATATTTTTATGAAGCTTGCTGTAATACTTGTTCTGACATAATTTTAGTACCTTGAGTAATAAGTCATCAGTGATATGTATCTATGAATTGAGCTGGTAATAGGATGCTGAGTGTGTACTTTCCTGACTCTTTACTGGGATGGACTTAAGGGTTTCTGCAATGTCTTATCTTTTGCTGCAAATTTATTCCTCATTCTTTCTAAGACCGGATAATCTAAGAAAATTACCTGGGTATAAGTAATCCTATAATTTTCAAATACAACTGTCAAATACTTTTCAAATAATTCATCTTATCACATGCCTTATCAATTTTTATTTCCAAGTTTTTTATTTCCAATCCTATTATTGAATCATAGAGTACTATCTGGGGGAAAAAGACCCAGTCACTGCAATTTGGGAGGCATACCCACTTATCCCACCTTTCCAATGGATACTGTGAATTTCTAATATGCTTCTGTCATGAAGAATATCTGAAAAGGAACTTCATGTATTTGATTATCCCCAAGCACCGCAGTGTACTTATTGTAGTTGTTGTGTCTTTTCTCTCTAAGATTTTATTTCTAGCCAATTTCTTTATTTCAGCTAAGACACCCAGAAAGCTTAATACATGTTGGTCTGTATCTTCTAGCAGTCTTTTCCATACTCTGAGTTCTTGATTTCAATTACAGTATAATATCAAGTATGTATAATTGATATAAATATGATGAATACAATGTAATGTGTTTGAATAATTATTTTAAATTCAGTTTTAAAAGAATTATCAGAGAAGTCCCCTCCTTGCTGTGGTCTGGTGTGAAATCTGCATTTTTTTCAAAAGAAGGTTTTCCTAGGAAGGTATCTTTATGTCCTGCTTAGTGTCTATAAAACCTCATTGATTGCATTCTCATCCTAGTTTGCTAAAAACTTCGGCAATATTCAAGAAAATTGATAGCTTCTATGAGTCTCCTTTCTTCTTGGATCCAGCTTGTTAAAAACCTTGTGGTCTTTTCCCCACAATTTTGCAACATTTTAAGTTTCAAGCCTTCTAATTTACAGAATCACAGAATACTTACGGCTGTAATGGACCTTAGGAGATCATCTAGTCCAACCTCCACAAATCTCATTACATTTCATCCCAAAAGTCAAAGAATCATCAGGTTGGAAAAGAACTTTGGGATCATCAAGTCCAACCCATGACCTAAGTATCAGGTCTCAGTCTTGGAAAGAAAATTATGCCATCAGGTCCTTTGGCAATCACTGCTCCCACTGATTTCAATGCTGGCTCTGATTCTCCAGAAAATAGGCTCATTGCTGAAGTGTCTGTCCAACACCATGACTGACCATGCTCTGTCTTACCAGACAATGCTATAAAATGCAAACACATGTCCAGGGTATTCCTTAAGTAGTGAACTACCTTATAATAGTGACATATTCCCTGCCTCCTTTGTCCTTATATTTTTAATGATTTTGCTGGCCTGACATCTACAGTATTGTAAAATACACCCTCCTTTTCTCTTCCCCATCCCTCCTGTGCAGCCTCATGACTGAAATCATCTACACTGAAATCACTACTACATTTGGTGTCCACATAAGGACAGCTCTATTTAGGTATGTAAGTACAACCCATCACGCCATTTAGCCCCTGCACAGCTTGCTGTCCTTACTGAGACAGTGTCAGGGAGAAATCAATCCCTCATTCTTCTACGAAAATCCCTGTTGTGACTTGTTGCAAAGCCAGAGGGGTTTTGTAGACTGGCTGAAGTCATGTTAAGGTTGCAGATAAGAGATTATAGATGCCATGTCCTTGCCCTAGGAAGTACATTGCCCTAGGAAGCACATTGCCGTTATATCTACACTACGTCAAGGTTTCTACTGACATAATTATGTTAGGCATTGATCTTGCCTACTACATTATCTGTCAAGCAGATGGTAAAGTAACACAAATATATCGACGCTACCACAACAATTTACTGTGCAAGGCCACTCATGGAACTACACATTTGGGTTATTTAGCACTGTTCAAAACTTTTGCTAGAATGTAAAATCTCCTGCAGAAAAAAGAAATCAGTCCAATCTAAGGAAAAGAATTTGATCAGGGTCTGGCAAAGCACTAAAATCAGGGTATTAAGAAGGAAACTGACTGCTCAGCAAAATAATAAGATTCCTAAAATTAATAAAGGAGTTTATTTTTATTTCCTCTGATTTGCCAGCTACTGGAAGAAAAAGTATGTTTTGTCTGACAGTACTTTCTATTATATAAAGCTACCCTTTGTAGGGGATACAAATCCATGAACTTCAATTTTAACTTTAAATGTCTGATGCCATTAAGGATATTGCTGGCATTATGAAGGATTAGGAAGTATATACCAGAGTAAGCACAATGATCAGAACCAAAACAAAAACAGAAACCCAGAACCCAAGACGCAGAGGTAGCTAAAGGGGATTTTAATACATTATGCACCACTGCTAGAATTTTGTCTAAAAATATTCTAGTTGTTTATGTGCATCCATTTAACAATTCAGGCAAAATCATCAGAATAAATATAAACTATCAGTATGGCTGTGATAGATGCAGTATGTCACAGAGTGTAAGACAGGGACAATAAACAGTACCTAAGAGCACCAGATTTGGGACATCTAGATGTCTAGACACTGTTAGATGCAAAGCAAGAGAACTGATCTGCCCTTTGAGTTGGAAGCATCCAGGAAAGGCCCTATCCAGGACCAGGAAGCATCCTGAATCAATCCACTCACTGCATCCTTGCTAGCACAGAGGCGAAAAAAAATCTCCTGTGCTGTACACTTTGCTGTCTTAGGCACAGATTTGTTCAAAGTTCCTTCTGCTGGAAATATGTATCTCATTAATGCAGCTTTATTTCCATGCCATATACTATTGTCTTCTCTCTTACTGCTACTACAGGAGGAACTTTTGTTTCTGTAATTGCCCCTCTCATATTTTACTGTGCTATGTATCCAAATACAGCCTAGTCCTAGAGTAGCATGGCAGATATTCAGATACACTATTGAATACTAGTCTAGTGTTTGATCTATAAATCCAGGATGACAGTTCTGCATTAATGCTGCTTTGGAAGAAGACAGCTTTTCTGGCTTAGTGTATGCTTTCACATCTTTCAATCATTTTCTTAAACGATCTAGAGGAAACTTGAAATGCTCACATTTTATGGAATAATTTTGTTACTTTCTTGTTCTTTACAAGAAGACTCAGCTGAATCTCCTGTGCTATTGCTGTCACCTGAGGCTTGTACTCCATTTTCTGTAGTCTTGTCTGGAAGACTGTATTTGCAGAATCAGGAAAAACAAATCCTATTGAAAATATTGTGCATCCAGTCTGTGAAACTGCCCAGCATAAGAAATGGTAAGATATTGCTAAGCACATGGACATGAGTAAAGTTGCCTGACATATCCCCTTTGCATTGGCATATTTTCCAAATGACCATAACATCCTGGATTAAAGAGACAGGTACTTCTGCTTTTCAGAGGTGCATTCTTTTCACCAATAAATCATCTCTGTTAGTTGCATATGCCCTTCTGATAGAAGAAAAAGAGCACAAGTTGAATGTTACATTGCATGACAGGTACAGTTTATACTTCTTTCATCCACCCTTAAAGCTTTTTACTTCACTGTTCATTAAGTGCAGAAGTAATTTTTCTACACTTATGGTGGGAGTTAAAGAACAGGCAACAGTTTCCAGACAAGTGGAATCTGTCTCCTTTGACCACCTAGGGTAGGGCATACTGTTACTGACAATGGAGCAGGAAACACTAAAAAAATACTGTAATTATGGTGTTTGACCAGCTTTCCAACCAGAAGTCTGTGAAACTTCACACTCAGGTTATCATTTTCTTATGGCTTTGAAATGACTTGCTGAATGCAAAGCTTTTAAATTGAGTGGAAGAAGGCGTTGCTTCTAACATCTCAAAATGCCCTGTAAAGGTAGAGCTGATTGGAACATTGACTTCTAGAGGACTTTAATAAAAACTCAAAGATTTCCATCAGTATTCTGAATAATGCACCCTTTTCTCTCCCTGTTACAAACCACATCTGCATCAGCAGCACAAGCTGATAAAAGTGAATTCTCTGCTGACATGCTTGTCAGCTTCCAAGAGACATGTAACATACAGGAGTCACCACTGGGTAGTCCTGGAAACAGAAGCTTTATTGTTTAGTTCTAAGGCTATAAAGCTCTGGAGGACATACTGACCTTTGCCTATAGTATTTAACTACTTCAAAGGCTATCTCCCATCGACCTATTTTAATCTCCATCACTGAAGTTGACCTGTTTTGTTTTACACTGCTCTTTGTATTTTCAACAGCATTTTACAGTTACAAAATATACACAAGCATACCAAGATTATACAACCAATGACACTTGTCTCTATACAGTGCATAGGTTTTGATCCTTGAATCTGACTTCAGTTAAGCATTTTGAAATTTGTATGAAGGTCTCAATTACCTTTTACTGTAATGTGCTCCAAGTTACCAGAGATGCAATCAGAGGCTGCAACTACAGGCTTAGTGATTGGAATTACCTGTTATTGGCCCTGTGTTGTGAGTGAAGCCATGATGCCATCAGAAGCCATCAGAAGGTATTAAACTTTCAAATCAGTGGTGAAATGACTGTGTTTGAATATGTGTTTACCCCTTGCAAATGTTTGCTTTTTTCTTTTATGAAAGAAGCAAATTAATGTGAGAGATCTGTCACATGATGTGTTTCACTTACCTTGGATGTTCAGTCTAAGCTGTTTCAAAAAGGACATGACACTTACATGTGACCTCATAGAATGACTTTATGTAAAGTTCCGTGTGACTTTCTTATGCAACATGAGAGACCTACTTGCAACAGACAAAACCAAAAGGAACTGAGAAGGCAGTTAGTTTTTACAAGCATAAAAGCAATCAGACTCATGAGCTGAATTAGGCAACCAAACTATAATTCAGTGTATTTTTCCAGACTACAATCTCTTCACATCTTTTGCAACCTGCCGATAAGAGTGAAACAAAGAATTGAGTACACAGAGATTTTCCAGATCAGCGAAGCCTTGTGAATGTTGTGCTGGCAGGGAGCACAGCCCAGGGAACAGCCTGGCAGGCTGTTTCACAGCACACCATGGCACGGGTGAGATGAACACTGCAGCGGCAGAGCAATGGGAAAGGAAGAGTGGCAGCATAGCAAAAGGAAGGGTGATAGAAAAAAACCCCAAAAAAACAAGTGAAGCTGCCATGAAGGGTTATTTTTAGCTGACAATACTTGCATATATTGCCATATACCCTTCCAGTATATTATGACTGTACTTATCACAGGGCTGGCCCACACCAAGACAGCAACTGGTGACCAAGGCCAATCTCTGCAGGCACCAGTATATGCCCAGAAAAGCAGGGTTTTTTTCCCAGCATTTACATTTTTACTGGTCTTTCACTTTTTCATTGATGCTAGAGATCTGAATGGAAAGGTGGACATTTTTCTCCTCCTCATTCTTCCCGTCATCTTATGCCAGCATGAGTGTCTGGCTGGTCACAGGGTAAACCTAGTTGGTCTATCTGTGAGGAAATAGAGAAAAAACACGCAGGGTGGCTGTGTGGGCACATGGGCACTTGCATTAGCACCAGGCAAGATGGGGAGCGTGGGAAGGTGGGCAAGATCATCACTTTCACCAGCTCTGAAAATTTATGTGCACCTTCAAATTATTAGTTGCATTTAGAAACATGCTGCGATTTCTAAAGTTTGCTGAATATATGCAGGCTTGAACAACATGCTCATTTGAGCTTGATGGAAATTGGCTGGAGGCAGCCTGCAGCAGCATCATCTAACACCTGATACCCTGCCAGCACTCACCAGTTTCTGAGCTGGAACAAGAGAACATTGTTTCATGAGAATTCAATATGTCCATGTTTGTTTACAGTTCTCATTAGGGGAAGAAATTGTTAATCCACCACTAAAAGTCACTGCTTGATCAGGAACAAATACCTGCAGAGCCATTGGCATCTGCCCACCAAATGCAGAATCCTGAACTCCCAGCAAAGGTAAACTGCAAACAGCCATACAAGCACTACAGTTTTTATTAAATTCATTTGCAAGTGGCCATCTTTCTGTTTAGCAAAATTTTACAGTAACAAATGCAACCAAAATGTTCAAAAGCTGCCTCTCAATAATATCTGCTAGCATAATTGTATCTATGCCAGAGGCTTAGGGCTCTGCTAGTTTGTGTGAGGTAAACACTCAGATAAAAATGTAAAATATATTTTCAAGTCATGAATGGTAACTGCACAAGTGTGCAGCTGCAGACCAACCTTTGGTCTCCTTAGGGTTTCTCTCTTCAAAGTGAGGCTAACAGAAGCCATTACTCTTACCTGGGTGAGACTTCAAAAGCGAAGCTCCAGTCTGTACTGATGTTTGTCTCACCCCTGTACTTCCCATATTCCTGGAAGAAAAATATTACTGTGAAAGCACCTTTATATAACTTCACTGAAATTAATTCCAATGTAGATTCACTAAAAAGTTTCACTGTTTTAAGACCAACTAAAGAAACAAGGTTCTGCTCATAGTATCATTGTCTTCACTATCATGTTTTTTCAAAATGGCTGGTAATTATCCTCAAGGGAGAAAGAGAAAGAACACTTCCTGGTATTAACCATATGTGAACACATGTAAACCAGTGGGTTTGAAATGCAGTAGTTACCTTCCAAAGTCACACCCTGATTATTTCACTGTAACTCATCTGCGTAGTTATGCCAAAAATAAAAGGGTACGTACAGGAGATAGCACGACAAAGCTGGGATGGAATGTTATTTTGAGCTAATTACTCACACTAAAATAGTTCCTAGCGGCACGTTCTTATGGGGTATCTGCAAGTTGCAGAGAAAGTTTCAATAGACAAACATTATTATCCCCCAAATCCTGTGATTCTGAGAAGTAAACGAGGCTATGGAAAGTACCTCTTTTTTTTTGGCAAATATGTAGAAGAGAGGTGCTAAAGAACAAGCTCCGCAGAAGACTTTTCATCAGGAAGAATAAAGACATAATCACAGCTGCAAAGCACTTTTGACATAATTGCATAAATTTTCGTTCTTAGGTCAAAAGAAAAAAAAACCACAAAGGAAAAATAAGCAAGAAACTGGATGTTTCTATTGCTGGTGCTGTTTCTCTAGTTTATGTAAAGGATATTTCCAACCCCCAGTAGTAACTAAAATAGCTGAAATGAATTCTCCATTTTTCAAGTCATTTGCTCTCACTATTTACAAAGCAGTGACTTATCATGAATGACAGATAAATCCAAAGACTTTAAACATAATGAGTGATGTCTGAAGCCCACAGCTTCAACAGCTTGGGAGACAACATTATGCACCGTACACAGTTGTTACACAGTTCTTAACACGTAATTAGATATTTAGTACTGGATGGTTAAATCTTTGTCACTGCTTTTTTGTTTGTTTGTTTCTTTTGTTCTGTTTTTTGTTTTGTTGTAGTTTTGTGTGTGTGTGTGTTCTGGGGGTTTTGTTTGTTTGTTTGTTTGGTTTATATTGTTTTAGTTTCTACTTTTTGTTCCCTGAAATGTAATCCTTCTGCCCAGGCAAACAAGTGAGATGGATGCTTTACTCCCATCCTTGGTGTTGCAAATCTGTCATAGTATAGCATCTTCTAGAATAGAGACAGGCACAGGCAATTTTTGCCCTTACGTTCACAGTATCTCTGTGCGTGCGGAAAAATACAGTACCTCCAGCAATTGTCACCAAGTCCTTGGTGGGAAGTTGGGCAGGATTATTCTGGGCAGCTATCTTGTCTCACTAAAACTTTCCTTTTCCTTCAAAAAGGCCTGTCTTGGGAAACAAGTGGGCTGACAAATCAGGTCAGTACATGCTGAGGTCAAACAAAAAGCAAGCTCTTCCCCGAAACTCAACAGCAGTTCCTGATTTTGAGTTCAGACACCCCCACACTTCTCCTGCACCGAGCTCTATTTCCACCCTGAGTCGTATTTACCAGCATTGCTCTGGACCTCCTTTATCTAATATCCTGTCTTCCATGTTGCACATGGGCTTCAGTTCATGCATATTGTCAGCTTAGAAGCTGCTTTATTGATACCATTCTGCTGTACGAACACCAACATGTTTGTCTGTCTTCTGCTGTGAGGCAACGAGGCAGAATCACACAACAAACAAAAGCATCATCCTTCTTTTTCATGGCAGCCTTTGTATAAGCATCTCCCTCACCTGTCTCCAAACTTGCTCCCCTTGGCTCAGATTTCTCAGTGCCTGTCAGTTCTCTAGGCTCATCTGTTGCCCAGAAGGCAGCAGCCTAGCTCAGCATGGCTTCCAAGCTCCCAGCTCCCACTGCACTTATGCAGACTATGCCTCTTGCTGACACACCAGTGGCTGTGCAGTAAGACAGCTCAGGCAGCCCCTCCAGTTTGAACGTTGGATCAATCATCTGAATGCATGGACAAAGATGGGGATGGACAGGAAACGTGAACCACAGCTACCTGAATTTAACATGTGTGAGCTGCCATGAAGGAATATTCTGTATGAGGACACAGCTTTTACAAAGAAAACAAAAGAAAAAAAATATAATGTATCCAGCAGGATTTCCAATTATGCTGGTGTTTGAAACTCTGACTCAAACCAGGCAGTAGAAACATGACTTTTGGAATTAAATGGGATAAAGCTGCCTGGAAACTACACCTGCCATTTGAATATGCTTCTTTGAGAACTGCCATGCTGACAGCTTTTTCACATCTCTTAAAATAAATGTATATTAGATTTGAACTTCTTGGCAAGGAAGGGATTTTTGGTGACTCGTTGCAGCAGTAAATGTAACTTGTTCTTACTCAGTAAGGGCTAATGCTAAAATAAAATAAATATTAAATTCCAGAATAAAAGAGAAATGGTTTGCGTAAAGATGCAGAAGAGACTGGACATGCAGAAGAATGGTACTTTCCAAAAACTTTAATGGACTTTCCACACTACAATGAGTCACTAGACATGTGACCATTTATTATCCCAAAAAGGGAACAGTGCAGTACATCAAATGTATTAAACGCAAGCAAGATGCTCCCAGTCACCCCATCACCTAGGTCTGTAAATTTACAAATTGCGAACATTGGTCCAAAGAGATGCTGCGAATTTCTCAGGTTTCAATATGATGGTGGATGTGTTAATTTGCACTCAAATCTGCACATTGAATACTCAAGCTATTAATGCATTTAAAAGATAGTGTGAACATAAATACCTATTAGCCTGCAAAAGATTATCAAGATCTGTCATAAAATATATTTTACTTTTTGAATTAGACTTCAATATTCAGTAATTTTTCCTCTTAGATGCCTCTTTATTCACCTAAGATCTTTTTGGCTAAAAAATAATGCTTCCAATTTTTAAAAATTAGTATTTAGTGTCAGATTTGTAGTTTTTTGGCGTTTAGTGAGAGAAGATGCTTTGAAACAACACAGATATAGCAAACACTAGCTCTGTTAAAAAAAATAAAAATGCGAGGGTTCAGCTGGCTTTTAATACCTCCTACTGTTGTTGGTAGTCCAGAACAGCAATGTTCTGTGCACAGGAACCCTCTGTCCTCAAGCCTACTTTTAGTCATGGTCAGGTTATCCTAACCTGATGTCATGTTTCCATTTTCCTTCAGTTTCAACTGACTCACTGTGGTCTTCAGATGCATGCATACAGAGAAAAGCATCCTCTCGCTGCTGAACCTCTAGATATTCACTGCCACATTCACTCATTTCCTTGGCAACAAAATTACTTCAGATCAAGTTATTGTTACATTTATTTTAGGCATCTATCTGCAGATCTATTTTCTTCTTTTGTGGTCCGACCAGAACAGTTTACAATGGTTTACTTTCTTTTTAAGCTGATGACTGAAGCTGATTATACTTAGTAGAGCAGATAAAAAACTCAAGTCTTTGAAGACTTGTGGAAAGCTGTGAAGGCATATCCAGGCTTCTGCTGGTAGCCCTGCATGGGGACCTTTCTCAGTAAGGTGGAACTAGGAAAGTAGTCATTAATACTCCCTGTCCTGCCCACTGTGATCCTTCTAACAATAGGCCTAAATAAGCTGTTTGTAGGTTATAACAACTTACATCGTGATGAGGCTTTCAGCTTAATAAAAGAGTTTCAGCCTTCCCCACCACCCACATTAGTCTCCCTATCCTAAATTAGGTGGCCTATAATACTACCAATAGCAAACTTTATAATTTAGAATTTGCATAGCAGTATTTTTCTTTTTACCTAGGTTTTTTCCTGTTTGTTTCTTTGGTGATTTTCTTTGTTTGTTTGTTGGTTATTGGTTTGTTTTATTTACAGTATACAAGTACATAGCCAGATTCAGAATCAGTAGTCTCTGATTTTTTTTCAATCTTGTGAGAAAAATTTATTTTAATAGCTACACAAGAAAATTAGTGTATATGTAGCTTGAGCTACAAGTACAAAAGTACAGTACAAAAATACATAAAAGCAAAACTACATTAATATTGTGCATTAATCTAATATCAGGAGGTCTGAATTTCATCAAATGGCTCTGATGATTGTAAATATGTAAACACAACACAGTTTACTTTGGATGCAGAACAGAAAACAGGAAATAACACAACGAGCCCACTCACATGCAGAGGCTAATTAAAGGAGACGATCTCTTGTGTGGAAATTTATTGGCTGCTATATTTCAGTAGATTTCTAATGTAAACTACAACAGCTTCAGAGTTGAATTTCGCTGTACTGTATAGTGTACTCCAATAGACTTAGCTTATTAACATATCTACCTTAATGACCACAGTACAACTTATATTTTCTCTTGTGCTGCAGAAACTCTCCCGGAGTTGTGTGAGCCCAGGAAAGGGTACAAGGGATCTAGGGCTGGGAAGTCCTGAACTTAGACTTCCTGCATTTGGAATAAAATATCAATTAAAGTGGTCAGCTAATTACTTAACAACCAGAAGTTTGTGATTAAAAAAAAGAAAACAGTATCAAAATTTCAATCTCCCACCCGAGTGTCACTAGTAGCATCAGGAGCTGCTGCCTACGCGGAGCGGGGCGCTCTCAGCTCCAGGTCTGGGCTATTTGTCGGTCTCTCTCGACGGTACCGGTACCCGTGAGGTGAGGGCAGTGGCGGGGGTAGGCAGGGGTTCCCGGTTCCCGGTTCCCCGTTCCCGGCGGGACGGGGCTCATTTGGTCCCAGTCCCAGTCCCGGCACTGCCCCGGAAGGCCCAGCGGCTCCGCGCCCCCGCTGCGTGCTGACAGCGCCCCCTGCCGGCCGCGCCCCGCTGCGCAGCCTGAGCCGGTAGCATCGGAACCTCCTCAGTGGGCGGGGCTCCACCGGCGCTTCGCGCGCTCCCATTGGGCGAGTCCCGGGAAGGGGCGGTGCCACCGCCTCACACGAGCGGGGGCCGCCCGCTCTCCTGCGCGATGGCGCCCTCTGGCGGTCGGCGGCCTACCGGTCTCTCCACGCGAGCATGGAAGGCAGCGGCGGCGGTGGCGGCGGCGGGGCGGATCCGGGCCCGGCCACGGCCCCGGGCGGGGAGGGCGAGGGCTGCGAGGGGCTGTGGGAGCTGCCGGTGGAGCTCTGCGAGAGGCGGCCCGTGTGCGGGCGCTGCAGGTGATGCGGGCGTGGGGCCGCGGAGGTGCCGCGGGGCCGGTGGGCACCGCTCCGCTCGCCGTGAGGCGGCGCTGAGGCCCCGGGCGGGCGCGTGTCGGTGGCTCGGCAGGGACTCAGTCGTCCTCAGGGACACCCGCACAGAGCGAGTCGGTATGAGTGGGGTCTCGCTCGCCCCGTGCGCCCTCCAGCGCCTATGGCATCGCACAGTCATGGACCCGGTCAGGCTGGGAGGGACCGCACGGGGTCATCTGGTCCAACCTCTGTGCTCAAGCAGGGCCGTCCAAAGCACACGGCAAAGGATTGCATCCAGATGGTTATTGGATATCCCCAGTCACGGAGACTCCACAACCTCTGTGGACAATCTGTTTTACACACAGTAGAGATGTTATTATGTTCAGGTGGAACTTCATGTGCATCAGTTTCTACCTGTTGCCTCCTGTCCTGAAGCCATCGTGTCTTAAAGGCATGTACGTGCCTCTTGTGTAGCAATGAGATGACATGAATTAACTCTGTTGTCCGAGGACTGGGTAAATGTGATGGGGAATACCTGGAGGCTCAACCCAAAGAGGGTGCTACACCATTTCTCTGTATGCTTACCTTTGAAAAGCAAAGGGGAAGGGGAATATGTGTCTCCTCAGTGCCATGCAGTGAGGCACATGAGGCTTCAGTATGGCTGGGCAGTCTTTGGTGCTTTGTCAAAAGAAAATGAGAAACGAGTCTTACCTAACAGCTTTACAGCTAATCTTGAAATCCATTCAAGCGCTGGTTCCATTTTGAAATCCATTCAGCTTGTGAATTCAGGTATCTTTTTGAAGCAGGCAGTGACTTATGGACTTAGAGAAATACCTCACAACCTGATTTTATGCTTATGTAGGTATGTCCTTTTAGTAAAACGAGTGCAGGTTCCTGAACTGAATGCTTGTGCATAACTGCCAAGGAAAAAGTGCTTCTCAGCACCCATACTGATCCATCTGTTCCTGGTTGTTGGTGAAACGAGTGGAAAGGCATGTAATTTCGCTAACAGTGTAGTTCTCTTTCAAGTGTTAGAGTTCAGAAGCTTATTGCTGGTGAATTTCCTGTTTGTAAGTTGTAATAAAAAATATGTATCATGCAGGTCATAGTATTTGTAAGTGTTCATTGTTACAAAAAGTAGTCATTAGCAATAGTTGATGCTCAAATATGAAAACCAAGCAGGTGAGTGACACTTGTCTTTTGCNGGACTACCGGTCTCTCCACGCGAGCATGGAAGGCAGCGGCGGCGGTGGCGGCGGCGGGGCGGATCCGGGCCCGGCCACGGCCCCGGGCGGGGAGGGCGAGGGCTGCGAGGGGCTGTGGGAGCTGCCGGTGGAGCTCTGCGAGAGGCGGCCCGTGTGCGGGCGCTGCAGGTGATGCGGGCGTGGGGCCGCGGAGGTGCCGCGGGGCCGGTGGGCACCGCTCCGCTCGCCGTGAGGCGGCGCTGAGGCCCCGGGCGGGCGCGTGTCGGTGGCTCGGCAGGGACTCAGTCGTCCTCAGGGACACCCGCACAGAGCGAGTCGGTATGAGTGGGGTCTCGCTCGCCCCGTGCGCCCTCCAGCGCCTATGGCATCGCACAGTCATGGACCCGGTCAGGCTGGGAGGGACCGCACGGGGTCATCTGGTCCAACCTCTGTGCTCAAGCAGGGCCGTCCAAAGCACACGGCAAAGGATTGCATCCAGATGGTTATTGGATATCCCCAGTCACGGAGACTCCACAACCTCTGTGGACAATCTGTTTTACACACAGTAGAGATGTTATTATGTTCAGGTGGAACTTCATGTGCATCAGTTTCTACCTGTTGCCTCCTGTCCTGAAGCCATCGTGTCTTAAAGGCATGTACGTGCCTCTTGTGTAGCAATGAGATGACATGAATTAACTCTGTTGTCCGAGGACTGGGTAAATGTGATGGGGAATACCTGGANGGGGTTCCCGGTTCCCGGTTCCCCGTTCCCGGCGGGACGGGGCTCATCTGGTCCCAGTCCCAGTCCCGGCACTGCCCCGGAAGGCCCAGCGGCTCCGCGCCCCCGCTGCGTGCTGACAGCGCCCCCTGCCGGCCGCGCCCCGCTGCGCAGCCTGAGCCGGTAGCATCGGAACCTCCTCAGTGGGCGGGGCTCCACCGGCGCTTCGCGCGCTCCCATTGGGCGAGTCCCGGGAAGGGGCGGTGCCACCGCCTCACACGAGCGGGGGCCGCCCGCTCTCCTGCGCGATGGCGCCCTCTGGCGGTCGGCGGCCTACCGGTCTCTCCACGCGAGCATGGAAGGCAGCGGCGGCGGTGGCGGCGGCGGGGCGGATCCGGGCCCGGCCACGGCCCCGGGCGGGGAGGGCGAGGGCTGCGAGGGGCTGTGGGAGCTGCCGGTGGAGCTCTGCGAGAGGCGGCCCGTGTGCGGGCGCTGCAGGTGATGCGGGCGTGGGGCCGCGGAGGTGCCGCGGGGCCGGTGGGCACCGCTCCGCTCGCCGTGAGGCGGCGCTGAGGCCCCGGGCGGGCGCGTGTCGGTGGCTCGGCAGGGACTCAGTCGTCCTCAGGGACACCCGCACAGAGCGAGTCGGTATGAGTGGGGTCTCGCTCGCCCCGTGCGCCCTCCAGCGCCTATGGCATCGCACAGTCATGGACCCGGTCAGGCTGGGAGGGACCGCACGGGGTCATCTGGTCCAACCTCTGTGCTCAAGCAGGGCCGTCCAAAGCACACGGCAAAGGATTGCATCCAGATGGTTATTGGATATCCCCAGTCACGGAGACTCCACAACCTCTGTGGACAATCTGTTTTACACACAGTAGAGATGTTATTATGTTCAGGTGGAACTTCATGTGCATCAGTTTCTACCTGTTGCCTCCTGTCCTGAAGCCATCGTGTCTTAAAGGCATGTACGTGCCTCTTGTGTAGCAATGAGATGACATGAATTAACTCTGTTGTCCGAGGACTGGGTAAATGTGATGGGGAATACCTGGAGGCTCAACCCAAAGAGGGTGCTACACCATTTCTCTGTATGCTTACCTTTGAAAAGCAAAGGGGAAGGGGAATATGTGTCTCCTCAGTGCCATGCAGTGAGGCACATGAGGCTTCAGTATGGCTGGGCAGTCTTTGGTGCTTTGTCAAAAGAAAATGAGAAACGAGTCTTACCTAACAGCTTTACAGCTAATCTTGAAATCCATTCAAGCGCTGGTTCCATTTTGAAATCCATTCAGCTTGTGAATTCAGGTATCTTTTTGAAGCAGGCAGTGACTTATGGACTTAGAGAAATACCTCACAACCTGATTTTATGCTTATGTAGGTATGTCCTTTTAGTAAAACGAGTGCAGGTTCCTGAACTGAATGCTTGTGCATAACTGCCAAGGAAAAAGTGCTTCTCAGCACCCATACTGATCCATCTGTTCCTGGTTGTTGGTGAAACGAGTGGAAAGGCATGTAATTTCGCTAACAGTGTAGTTCTCTTTCAAGTGTTAGAGTTCAGAAGCTTATTGCTGGTGAATTTCCTGTTTGTAAGTTGTAATAAAAAATATGTATCATGCAGGTCATAGTATTTGTAAGTGTTCATTGTTACAAAAAGTAGTCATTAGCAATAGTTGATGCTCAAATATGAAAACCAAGCAGGTGAGTGACACTTGTCTTTTGCTTCCCTCTTTTTTTCCAATGACTTATAGCTCAAAGAACTTCTTGAGCTGGATGTGGTTTTGTATCTAATATCCCCCAGTAAATAAAGGGGTTTGTTTTTGGATGTGAATTTCTCCAGTCCCTCTTAGACCCGTGTAAATTCCACGTATCAACAGCATCTGGCTAGCAAGGACACACCACAGGCCTACAAACCACAGTGGAGAGGAATTACCTTTTAGTTTGTCTGTGGCTTCCACCTTCCTCTCTTGCACGTAGTATTCCAGGTGTGAGAAAGCCAGCCGGAGATTTATACCCTGGGTGATGCGTTTCTGTTTGTATTTATAAGGACTCTTCCTCATTCTATGGCTGCTTAGTTTCTTAGTAACCTTTTGGGAAGTCTTCTGGAAAGCCAAAGTTGATTTTTGTTAACTGCAGCACTTTCACCCCTGTACTTATTGACTCTTTCAGAGATCTTAAATAGTTCTGAAAAGTAGGGTTTCCTTTTGCTAAAGCCATGCCAATTCTTTTCACATAAACCATGTATTTTGGTAAGGGTCTACTAACCATATTTTTATTTGTAGTTTCTGTTCACATTAGCAGTCTTCTTTGTTCATTTTTTTTTAGTAGTTGTTTGCTGCTCAGCATTTCGAGTCCTGACATGCCAAGGAATTGGCTGAGTAAGAGCTAACCCACTGGCATTCCTTACTGAGCTTTTTAATGTTGAGTTTAAAATGCCTGTAGAGTACTGCTGTTATTGTTGTTTATTTTGTTAGTGTGTTTCACAATATCTACTTTAGTTCCTTCAATTTTGAACAGATTCTCTGACGAGTCACATACAAAAATGGTTTCTAGAATAGGTATCTCTCTGTTTCCTTTCATAGTAAACGTGATGCAAAGTATTTATTCAGCTCTTCATTACCATGGACAGTATTAAAACATCAGCTTCCTAAAGAGCTGATGAATTACATCTCCTTGTGAGGAGCATGGGAACAAGGAGCACAGCCACTGAAAGAAATGTGGGGGCAGAGAAACCAAGGAGGATGAAAAGACCACAGATCTACTTTTTAAGAAAAAAGGAAAGTGGCCTTCTGGTTTTTTTGTGGTGGTGACAATGCAAGACCGAATTGTACATTCAATGCATTTTTGCATTGTATCCCCTCCATGTTATTCCTCAGGATTATAGCTAAATTATGCTTTTCGTTGATCATGACATTCTGTGGCATGACTTGGAGTCAAAGTGGGTCAGGCTGTAATTTAGGGTGCCTCATGGGAAGTGATATTACCATTAACAGTAGCATGTTGTTTGGGGCCAGATATATTTAATTGACTTCCTCAATTTTCTGAACTCCAGAATTTTCTTGTAAGGTACTATAATGAGTGTGATTTAGGTCTGAGTTCAGTATGAAGGCATGGAAGGATGGGTTCTCTTTAGCATCATCTGGTGATTGCTCAGGGGAAATGACTTCAGGTTCTGATTTTTTTTAGATATGGCAAGACAGCTGATTGACAACTTGCTAAAAAGTGCTCAGTCAGTCAAGATGTGAAATAGAAATGTGTGAGTAAGGTAGATAAGTTTTCATTTTGGATAATGTGAATGTCACTTGAATGTCCTGAAGGACCACGATGTTTCTAAGTCTTACGTGTTTGAGACTTTCTATTGCCTGTGGTGATGGTGGGGAAAATATTAGCATTTGGAACAGCTTCTCATGGAGAATTTGAATGAAATAACGTAATACAGTTTTACATTTTGAAGGTTTTTGTGTTTGTAAGTGCCAGTTAAAAAAAAAGAAGTGTAAAATGATGCTGCTTATGATTGGGGTTTGAGATGGCAAGCAGGTGATGCAAATGAGGTATGTGCAGTTGACTGTTTTATTCTTGAGGAGACAATTTAATAGTTTGTCTGCCAAAACCAAAAGGTTAGTGGTGATAAACTTTGGATCGATAACTTCTAAAGGCTTTCATAGCTAACTTAAGTCTTCTACTTGCTTTCAGAAGTTAAAGCCCCACACCCAAACATTTAAATAGGAAAATAGGCATAATACAGTTTCCAAGTTGATGTTAGTTTTGAAAAACAAAATGAGCAGGCCCCACAACTGAAGTAATGTAGGACAACAATTTGATTTTGTGACACTGATAGCAATTTAACATTTTGAAATGGTGTCCTTCTGTGGGTCAGATTTCATTGTTTTTTAGATACATGGTGTTCTGTTAGGGAAAAAGCCTTTTGGTAGTTCAAGAGAATATGAATACACAATTGACTTCTTGCTACAAATCTTGACTGTACATATGGAAAATTCCATTTTTGTCGGAGAACTTCTGGGCAATATTTTCAGGAGAAAGTATGACTTTAAGCTGTATTATTTGTCATCTCTGGACATTGCTAGGTCTCCTGTAGGCCATCACAAATACCCACAGGTAACAGTTCTCCATATTTGCAGGACAGGTTTATGTTAGGTTAACAAAAACTGTTGTTTTCTCAGTTCTGCTGTTATATATGCTGCACTGCTGTATATGTATTTCAAGGTGGGGGCAAGAGAAGGAATTATATCAATCCTTTCATATAAATACTCCCTTTGCCTCTATCTAAAATAATTACAGTGAATTTGAGTGCTGTGAGGGATCTTGATAGCATTGATAAATCAATGATGACTTGTGATGACATGGTGCTGCTTCGTATTTTGAGGAAAAATGTAATGTTCTTACATAAGTGTCACACATTTGTTAATAATTCTATTATGTCATGTAAAGCCTGAATCTGAAAAAGCAATGTGGGCTTCCTTCAGCACAATAAATATATGCAGTTGCTTTATAGCACACTGTTATATTATTTACGTGTAAAGATGAATTTTCAAAGTTTAAATGGCAATCACAGAAAGTGAAATAAGCATGCATTAAGTCTTTTAGCAATGGCTGTTGCAAGAAAATAGCTTCATAGCCTTTTATTACTTGTACTTAGGGATAGTTTTTTTCCAGTTAGTGTGTTTTTGTTATTTCTGTGTGAAGACAAATGTTCACTTCCTATGAGGACATAATTGTCAATTACCACCCTCACAGTCTGACATACTCAGCTGGAGCTGTTGCCTGGTCACTCTGTCATGTCACTCTGTCATGTTGCATACATCACAGAATCTTACATACAGAATGGGTGAGGTTGGCATGGTCCTCTTGAGATAATCTTGGGTCCAGGCCTGTGCTGAAGCAGGATCAGCTAGAGCAGGTTGCCCAGGATTGTGTCCAGCTGGGTTTTGAATATCTGCAAGGATAGAGACTCCACAACTGCTCTGGGAATTTCTTCCAGTGTTTGACTCCATCTGCATCCAGATGGAGTTTCATAATTTACTTGTGTGTTTTGCCTCTTGCCCTGACAGTGGGTGCTGTTGAGAAGATCCTGGCTTCGTCTTCATTCCCTTCCATCAGGGAAGGGAATGAAGGGATAACACCCTCCTTAGCCTTCCCTTTTCCAGGACAAAGAGTCCAGGTTCTCAGCCTCTTCTCATACATAAAGCTCCAGTCCTTTAGTCATCTTTAGTTGTGTGCTGGTCCTACTCCAGTAAGCTTGTTATGTTCTGGCAAACCCAGATCTGGACCCAACACTCCAGACATGATCTTAGTAGTGCTGAGTAGAGAGGAAGGATCATCTCTCTTGACTTCCAGGCAGTGGTGTTAAATGCAGCCCAATTTGGTGTTGATGGCCTTTGTGTCAAGGGCAAGGACAGTTTGCTGGCTCATGATTAGCCTCGCTGCCAGTTCCTTCTCTACAGAGCTATTTTTCAGCTAGCTCTTTGGTTCCAAAGGGTGCATTGGTGCCTTTGGCTGTTCTTCCTCATATGCAGGACTTTGCATTTACCTGTGTTGAAACTTTGTAAGGTTTCTTCCAGTCCGTTTCTTCAGCCTGTAAAGGTCCATCCTGCCAGAGGCCAGTATTCCCAGATAGGATTCTTGTAGATGTGCACTGTCCGTCCTAAGTTACCAGAAGGGAATGCATGGGTTGAACCCAGCTCAAACCCACTGCTCTTTTTGAAGTTAATTTTGTGTTTGTTCAGGTTTTGTACTATGCTAAGCAATGCAAATACTTCTGCCATGCTGGTCTGACTGGGTCAGGAAGATAATAGTCTCTCTTGGTTTTCTTAGTGGAGGCTATTTACATGAACAGTTGATCCATAGAGCAGTTTATCTAAAGCAAAGGCCACCCTCCAGTCCCCTTTGTGTTGAAAAAAATCCAGCTTCCTTTGTGATAGCCATGGTAACTTCGTACATTTTTTTCTGAACTTTTTCTTGAAAGAGTTAATTTATCATCAGTCACACCTTTGGATGGCCACACTGCCATATACTAGCCACTCCCATAAGCTGTGAGCTTACTAAGGGCATGCTCTGTCCCAGCATACAGGTCAATGATGAAGAGGTTAAATGGCGTTAGCCGCATTGTCAGTGTCTGGAGTACTCCACTAGCAGCTTGCCTCCAGCTGGATTTTGTCCCACTGGTCATGCCCTGAGCACCTGGCTGTTGAGCTAGTTCTTTTCACTGTCTATCTAGGTGATACTTTATAATCTTGTCTAAGAGGGTGAGACATTTCAGAATTACCAAAGCTGAGGTGAACAACATCTACTGCTTTCCCCTACCCACCAAGGTAAGCACCTCACTATAGAGGGCCATCAAGTTGATCAAGTGAGATTTTCCCTTTGTAGATCCATCTGACTACTCTCAATACCCTTTTCTCATTCGTTTGCTTAGGAATGGTTTCCATGGGGATTTTCTCTACTGTCTTCCCAGGGGTTGATGTAAGGTTGACTGACCTGTATTTTCCTGTACCTTCTTGCAGAGAGAAGTGACATTTGCTTTCTTTCAAATGTCACTCTTTTCAGCAACCTGTCTTGTTGTCTAGAGATCATCAAAATAATAGCTGGTTATAACAGTGTCAGCCAGCTCCCTTAACATGCAAGAACGCTCCAAGAAGGATCCACCGCATGGCAAGGCTGAGTGATGGTGGCAGCACGGCTGTGATTCCCCTGCAGTTCATGGTGAAGACCATTGTGAGGCAGGCTGTCCACCCACAGCCCATGGAGATCTGTGGTGGAGCAGAGCTCCGTCTGCAGCTCTTGGAGACCCCACTCCAGAGCAGGTGGGTGCCCAGAGGAGGCTGTTGTCCTGTGGGAAGGATGGCTGGTGTAGCCTCCTGGCAGGACCTGTGGACCCATAGGGCAAGGAGCCTGCATGGGAGCAGGTTTGTTGGCAGGACTTGAGACCCCATGGAAGGGACCCACACTGGTTCCAGTTCATGAAAAACTGCAGGGAAAGGAGTCATGTTGGGGAAGTTTGTGGAGGACTGCCTCCTGTGAGAAGGGACACTGGAGCAGGGGAAGACTGTGAGGAGTCCTTCCCTTGCAGAGAAAGGAGTAGCAGAGACAGTGTGTGATGAACTGACGACACTGCTGGGGAAGAGTGGGTAGAGAAACTGGGAGTGAAGTTGAGCCTGGGAAGGCAAAGACAAGAACTGCTGCAGAGAATAATCTTGTTAATTAAAACAATGTAGTACGTTTGATTGGCTTCTATTCTGTACTTACACCAAGTACACCTTTTCCTTTGGGATGGTAGTGTATTGTAAAAGAGGTCAAAAATGTTTCTACATTCTTGTTGTTCAAGCCTTCCCAGTTTGATTGTAAGGAATACTAAAAATACCAATGGTTATTTTTCTAGATTTGCTTTTGATTGTTGTAAACATAGCACAAAGCAAAAACCTAAAAAAAGATCAATTTTACTTTCCATTCTGTGGGGGTTACAAAAGTAGCTGAAGACTGTTATCCATATACCCAAATAAGAATTGGTTTAAGTGCAGCAAACCTAGTGATTTTTCATGTGATTTCTGGGGCTTACGTCTGATTTTGGCATAGGTAAATTTCAGCTGCAGTGCTATCTCTTTTGAGGAGAGCCAGCCCCTGACATCCCTGAGTTTTTTATTATGTAAAGTAGTCTAGAGCTTGTCTGAGCATGCTGTGACTGATTGATCTTACTTCAATCAGATTCTTTTCAGTTACCTGTTGATTGTTTTTTCTTTTTTTCTTTATTTCTGTTTTCATTCAGTTTGAGTTATGTTTTTAGAAAAGCTTCCCTGTCATTTCAGGTGCATCACTCCAACCTTCTTCCTTTGTTGAAACAGTATGCCTAGAATTTATTAGATTTTTTTTTTTTTCCTAAGCAGCGTGAGAATGACTTATAAGGGTCATCTGACTTCTTCCACCTGATTTTCTTCTGATGTCTTTCATCTGTGATTTTTTTTTGTTTGTTTTGCCTTTCAGCTGTGGTGTTTGTTGGAGCCTTCTCCATTCTTTTTAATGACTGTATGTCATTCCACCATCCAATCTCCCATCCACATTTACCCCTTCCAATGCACCTGTGTGTCCCTTTCTCATCTTTTAAAGTCAAGTATTGTTCTGAGCACTGGATTCAGATTTCACTTGTCACTTGTATAGCTTTACCAGAGTTGTACTTTTGCTTCACAAGTTCTGCTGAAATGTTTTTCATCAAAGTCTGTAGTGCTTTTTGCTTGGAATAAATAATCCCGGTCCAGACTCCTGGATCTGTCAGCCTGCTAGTTGTCTGTGTTGTTACTAGAAGCATACCTTTCTTTTGGCTTGTAAGACATGGTCAGTGGATTCTTTTGTCACCATCTTTCTACATACGATTTCTGAGTTACATCAATTACGCCTATGATTTATGGTACAAATTTCTTTTTAAATTCTTGTACTCAGTTCCTAAATCTGATTAGCATGTCAATATGGAAGACTGCAAACTGTCTGTAACGTATGATTTTTATTTAATCTCAAATTTAGTTTCATAGAAATGTCTAGCTCTATTAGTTGTGTGAAGTGGAATGTGTCCTTCCAGTACTTGATTTTTGTTTTCCCATGAACATGTGAAGAAAATGGACCGAATGAGTCCTGGAGGCCTCATCCTATGGCTCTTCTGGCACGAGTGATAGATAGGTCACCTGTGTTGTAAAGTTAACATGATTCTTTTTTACCTAGTCAATAGTCATATACTTACTGTGGCTCATCTTTATTTCTTTCTACATGTTTTCCTCAGTTTTTATGTATTAATAATTGATAATACAATTTTCTGAGAGTTTTCCCTTTTTTCTTTTTTTCCTTTTTTTAAGCAATCAGTCAACTGTTGTCCAAAAGGCTAGAAATACTAAATAAAATTGAGTATGCGTACATCCTACATTTGGAAAAAGTGCCTTTTAATTCACACTTTTGTGTGAATTGACAATATCAGCTTATACAACCTTACAATATTTATTATAAAATACCTTTATTTTCTTATGGTATCATGGAATTGGCATTCTTGCCGGTATTTCTGTTCAGCACTTCAGCATTTCTATTTGTTCCAGAAGTCCAGTTTAATGAAATTGAAACTAGGCAACTTGTACACTAGGGAGAGAATAAATGGGTTCAATTTGAATGAATATGAAATGTTCAGGAATTCAATATTTTGATGCTTATGTCAGATAGTGGAAAGAAAATGCTCCTTATCTGAAAAGCACCTAGAGTTTATGCTTTAATTAAGGATGTCAAACAGTCTGAGGAAATCTACTGCTAGAAGAGTTAATTAGAGATAAGGCTAGTTTTGCTAACAATGGGTTATATTCTTAACAGCTGTAAAATGGTAAATTAAGACAGTGACATTTTATGAAAAAGGATGATCCAAAGAAAGGTGATTTAGAGGTTCTTATGGTTTGCTGTGTGTATGAAACAATAGTAATGGTCCAATTTGGTTTTATAATGTGTGGAACTTGTTTTTCCTGGTGTTTTTGAATTCAATATTACACTTAAGCAATTTAGTAATAAGCTCCCCCCCCCCCCCCCCTTGATTTATTAGAATTGTTGGTTAGAAACTTTAGACATTCTCTTTGTTAGTATTTTGAACAAATGAAGTTGTCAGGCTGTAAAATTAGAGTTTAAATTTATTTTGTTGTCTTTAATAGAAGGGCTTGTAACTGTATTTTCCATTAAGAAATTTGCCGCAGTGGAGATGGATGTGATGACATGACACTCTGTGTTCATGCGGCAATAGCCAACTTATATAGAGTGCTGTTCTTCTTACATAGTGTTGAAGGTCTGTGCGGTTAGTCCTGATTGGCTGAATTAGTTGCCACCCGGCTGACTGGCCGATAGCTGCCTGTGTCCCCAGCGGCCTAGACTGGTGGAGTTAAATCGTAAGGTAGTTATATAACTTAAGTTATATTTCAGTTGTAGAGTTATAATTAGGAATATTTATAACTGTGAGTCCTCCAGGCCAGCTGTTAGCCGCCACAGAAATTTCTTCATTAGAGTACCAAAGAAAGATCAATGAATTCCAATTGTGTTGATTCTTCTGGAGACCTAAGTCAAATTCTTGAGCATCAAAGTCCTTTTAAAAACCCTAATGTATGAACAGCAGGCAGCTAATACTGTATATTAAGTTGATTTAACGTGCCTTTTAGAATATGTCATCTCCAAGTAGGTTAAAAAATAATCCCTAGTATGCAACAAGCCTACTTACACCTATAGCTGTTTCATGCCTTACAAAACAAGCAGTGATGCTGATGAATGTGTGCTTTAAACTCAAGTAGTTTTAAAGATATCTAGGCACCCAAATATCTTGGAGCTTAAGTCTTTAAAACTGCTTCAGTAATGTCTTTGATGTTTATAATGGTACAGTGGACATAATCTGTCAAACTCTATTAATAAACTTGGTTATGCTAAATATAATTCTGTTCTGAGCCACTGCTTTCATTTTGAATTCTGTTCATGTTGTCAAATGCAGGGTTTGTAACTGTTGGGAGAGGAGTCGGAGAGAAATTTAGTAAGGGCACTATCAGAGGACTAATGAAGTCATGTACCACTAAAACAAATGTGGGTAGGGGACAAATGGAAGAGCAGCACTTCCACATTCTTTGAAAGACTAGTTAATGGATTTTACAGTATCTAACCATGACGACAGGTTCTGGTTCTGGAGTAAGGGATGGTTACGTTTGTCTGAACATAAGAATATTAAGGGAGTGTTTGAAAGCTTCTACAAAAGTCAAGCTGGAAAGATACAGACTAGGGAATGGGTCTACAAAATAAAGAGAGCTTCCTGGGCTGTTGAGCTCAAGCAATCTACAGTTCAAAGTAGGAGAGGTCTTTGTGAGGGTTTATGCTGTGGGCAGAGCTATTGAACATGCTCCCAACACCCAGGTAGTTGGGGTAGAAGGCATGCGCACCCAGCTTGTGGGTGACAGCCAGGTGGAGGGAGCAATTGCTGTACTGCAGGAGGTTAGAGCTGCCATTCAGAGAGGCACTGACAGCTGTCTAGTCATGAGGAACCTCACAAAATTCAGCACATTCGAAACTCAGTTCCCTGGGCTTAACAAGCCCCGGTATCACAGTCAGCCTGCATACTGGCCTGCAAGGGAACCACTCTGCAGCAGACATGAGCAACAGGGGAAGCGCGGGGCAGTAGCATTTCCTGGTGGGAGAAGAGGCCTTGTCCTGTCTGTTTTGAAACCGAATTACACTTTCTGAGAGTGGTTAAGTGCTAGAGCTGATTGCCTGATGAGACTCTGGTAGGCTAAGATCAGTTGGCTCAAGGCCTTTGAAATTATGCTTTCTTTGAGTCCAAAGCTGTCCAATTCTGAATTATTTTATGAGTCTGTTTAAAGCTTTGTACTGCTGTGCTCTGTTTAAGTTAATACCAGTGGCTTCTTAGACCACACCATAATATTTTTATGAGTGCAAAATTAACTATTAACTGTTGTGATCCTTCTTATTCCTGTCAATCTCTTAATGAGGCACTCAAGTGCAGTCTAACCTTGTTTTTTATTAACTTTTATAAGCATGCTTGCTAAATATATACTACATTAGTAATAAAACTACTGCTTCCAAGACATACAAGAAAGTTTCATCTATGCAGCAGACTTCTAACTTTCTTATTTGAAAGAAAGCATTATTGTGGGGTATTTTTTCGTAGGACATGAAGCCGGCAAAGCCCCTTAGCGGTAAAAACCAGTGTGGTTCTGAGGTTTGATGTGGTGACTGCTTTATTAAGCCTTAAAAACACTTGTGCTGAATTGATTGTTTACCTTAAAAGCAACATCTTCCAGTATCCAGAAAAAGCTTCAGAACAGTGTAATGAATTTGATGCCTGGTTAAATAAAATAGATGTTCTGTATTCAGTAAAAATCAACCTATTTAAAGAAATAACTTTTTACTGTTAAATATCAGGTACAGTGTTTTAAAATACATTTTTTTGCGTAATACCAGGAAACTGACTGCTTTTTAATAAGATTCATGCTAGATCAAAATCAGTGTATTTGAAGGGCTGCTATTCAGAAAAAGGACACTAGAGTGCAGTGCAGCCTTTAAAGTGCTCTTACAGCATCAGCAAGTCTGAAAAGGACATTGTTTGCGCACGGATTTTTTTGTATGGTTTTAAAGTGTTGAATTATACTGAAGTTTTCTGAGTGTATAAACGCAACTCCATTCTTCTACCATCTATGGCAGAAATGAAGATTATACTAGAATACTTTAATTAAGATTCTATTTCATATTTAACCGCTTTCCTAACACAGTTTATTCATCATATGAAGCTCCATTAGCTGTATTTTTGTTTGCATTCAGTTGAAGATAAATGACAGACTCTTTCTTTTAACAGGAGTGTGTATTCTTTAAAGGAGTTTTATCTGATAGACATTATCTACTTTTATGTTAATGCTAAATATAATTTAGAAAGGGAATTCTGTTGTGTGTTCCGTTTTACACAATAAATAATTGTTATGTAATAAAGAATAATTTATAATTATTAA
>WAAE01013131.1:0-21455 GCA_013400495.1 Nicator chloris
CCTGCACTGCAGCCCAAGACACCTCCCTACACCATCCCTCCTTCCCAATCCCAATTCCATTTCTCCTCCTTGAGTTCCCCTCTGTGTCACCCCGTGGGCAATTCTCGGCACAATCCAACCACAGCTGACCTGTCCCTGCTGCTGGTGACAGCCCCTGCCCAGAGGGGGATGTGGTCAGACGTGCCCAGGACCTACAGACACGGTCACACAGAGTTCCTAATTAAAACAGCTCCGAAATATCCTCAGATAAAATGGGAATAAAGATGGCTTTTCGTTTTTTTTCTTCCCCAAGACTTCAGTGAGCTAATAACCAGCTTACAGATACTTGGAGGTGTAAATAAAGCAGGGGGCAGTGCCAGGGAGCCCGAGTGCTGGGACCATTGTAATTGTAAAAGTTGCCACCGTGGTGGAAATAAATTACATTTATGCCTTGTCTGTGAGTCAGACGTTGGGCACGGAGTAACAGCTGAGAGGAAAAGCTTTCACAATTCTATTAACTGTAATGGATTTGGAGGTTCAGACACACCATTCATCACCCGGGGCCCACCCCAAATGAAAGGCAACATGTCGAGCTAATTAAATAGCAGTGCAGGCAATTAACCGCTCCCCAGAGGTTCAGATTTCCCAAGACAGAGGAGGGGATGCCATTCCCAGCGGGACTCAGGCCCTCGTGGCCCCCCGGGCATGGCCAGGGGTCCCCAGCAGGTGTGCCCTGCTCGGGACAGGTGGGGCTGCTGCAGGAGCCTGCGAGGCCACCAGCTGCTCCCAGGGCTGCAGCCTGGGCTGGCCTGTCCTGCTGGGCTGTGGCACTGACTGGTCACCTCATCCCTGGGCTGGCCTGTCCTGCTGGGCTGTGGCACTGACTGGTCACCTCATCCCTGGGCTGGCCTGTCCTGCTGGGCTGTGGCACTGACTGGTCACCTCATCCCTGGGCTGGCCTGTCCTGCTGGGCTGTGGCACTGACTGGTCACCTCATCCCTGGGCTGGCCTGTCCTGCTGGGCTGTGGCACTGACTGGTCACCTCATCCCTGGGCTGGCCTGTCCTGCTGGGCTGTGGCACTGACTGGTCACCTCATCCCTGGGCTGGCCTGTCCTGCTGGGCTGTGGCACTGACTGGTCACCTCATCCCTGGGCTGCCCTGTCCTGCTGGGCTGTGGCACTGACTGGTCACCTCATCCCTGGGCTGGCCTGTCCTGCTGGGCTGTGGCACTGACTGGTCACCTCATCCCTGGGCTGGCCTGTCCTGCTGGGCTGTGGCACTGACTGGTCACCTCATCCCTGGGCTGGCCTGTCCTGCTGGGCTGTGGCACTGACTGGTCACCTCATCCCTGGGCTGGCCTGTCCTGCTGGGCTGTGGCACTGACTGGTCACCTCATCCCTGGGCTGCCCTGTCCTGCTGGGCTGTGGCACTGACTGGTCACCTCATCCCTGGGCTGGCCTGTCCTGCTGGGCTGTGGCACTGACTGGTCACCTCATCCCTGGGCTGCCCTGTCCTGCTGGGCTGTGGCACTGACTGGTCACCTCATCCCTGGGCTGCCCTGTCCTGCTGGGCTGTGGCACTGACTGGTCACCTCATCCCTGGGCTGCCCTGTCCTGCTGGGCTGTGGCACTGACTGGTCACCTCATCCCTGGGCTGCCCTGTCCTGCTGGGCTGTGGCACTGACTGGTCACCTCATCCCTGGGCTGGCCTGTCCTGCTGGGCTGTGGCACTGACTGGTCACCTCATCCCTGGTCTGCCCTGTCCTGCTGGGCTGTGGCACTGACTGGTCACCTCATCCCTGGGCTGGCCTGTCCTGCTGGGCTGTGGCACTCATTGGTCACCTCATCCCTGGGCTGCCCTGTCCTGCCGGGCTGTGGCACTCATTGGTCACCTCATCCCTGGGCTGCCCTGGAAATTCTTCTCCAAATCCTGCCTCTGGGTGCACCAGGGCTCTGGGTGCTGCAGGGGCTCAGTGCAGGGCAGAGCGAGAGCCGAGCCTGGGCTCTCCCCACGCTGTGCTGGATGGGTCAAACACGTTTCTCCAAGGCTCTTGTAGAGCTTCAAGCCAGCAGCAGAGCAGCAGCTCGGCTCTCTGAGAAGGTGCCTCCCTTTCCCGGCTGGAGTGCAGTGATGGGTTCTGCACTGGGATGCAGGGGGGGGGCTGCAGGATGGGGTGGGCTGCAGGATGGGGGGCTGCAGGATGGGGGGGGCTGCAGGACGGGGGGGGGGCCGCATCCCAGCTCTGCCCAGGGCACTCAGGACACAGCAATTCCTGCTCCAGGGGGCTCAGGGAGCACAGGGAGCCCGGAGAGCCCCGAGCCAGAGGTGTCCCCCAGCCAGAGGTGTCCCCCAGCCACAGGTGTCCCCCAGCCACAGGTGTCACCCAGCCAAGCCTCTCCGGGGGGGAGCCCTGGGTCAGGTCCTTTAGGGGACACCCCGTGCCCATTAAAGCATGCCCACTGTGCCAGGGCTCTTGGTTTAGGGGCATTTCCAAGGATGTTCCCACAGCCTCGACCCTGGTGACAGAGACATTTCCTGGAACCAGAGAATCCCAGAATGTCCTGAGCTGCAGGGACCCTCAGGGATCATCCCAGCCCTGTCCCTGCCCAGACCCCCCAAACCCCACCCTGGGCACCCCTGGCAGCGCTGTCCAAAGGCTCCTGGAGCTCTGGCAGCCTTGGGAATGTTCCCATTCCCTGGGGAGCCTGGGCAGTGCCAGCACCTCTGGGGGAAGAACCTTTCCTGATCCCCAACCTGAGCCTGCCCTGGCACAGCTCCAGCTGCTCCCTGGGTGCTGTCCCTGTCCCTGGGTGCTGTCCCTGTCCCTGTCCCTGTCCCTGGGTGCTGTCCCTGTCCCTGGGTGCTGTCCCTGTCCCTGGGTGCTGGCCCTGTCCCTGGGTGCTGTCCCTGGGTGCTGGCCCTGTCCCTGGGTGCTGGCCCTGGGTGCTGTCCCTGGGTGCTGTCCCTGTCCCTGTCCCTGGGTGCTGGCCCTGTCCCTGGCCCCGTCCCTGTCCCTGGGTGCTGTCTCTGTCCCTGGGTGCTGTCCCTGGGTGCTGTCCCTGGGTGCTGTCCCTGTCCCTGGGTGCTGTCCCTGTCCCTGGGTACTGTCCCTGGGTGCTGTCCCTGTCCCTGGGTGCTGGCCCTGGGTGCTGTCCCTGTCCCTGGGTACTGTCCCTGGGTGCTGTCCCTGTCCCTGTCCCTGGGTGCTGTCCCTGGGTGCTGTCCCTGTCCCTGGGTGCCGTCCCTGGGTGCTGTCCCTGTCCCAGAGCAGAGCTGGGGGCTGCCCTGGGGAGGAGCTGCAGCCCAGGTGAGCTCTGCCCTCAGCCTCCCCTTCAGCCTCTGCTACACAGGGAGCTGCTTTTCCCAGCTACCTGCAAAGCCCTGGGAACTGATGGATACAAATAGCGAGCTTTTACAGGCATCGTTCTCATCTGGGCTTCTCAATTGAAAAAAAACCCCAAAACTTGGCTTTTATTTTATTTCTCTGCACACCAAAGTGCTGGATTTGAATGGTGAGAGCTTAAATGGGCCTGGGAGTAATGTTGGAAAGGAGATGAAGCAAATAGCCTTAAGTGCTCTCTTTAAAAGGAGATAACAATTATCAATGTCTGAAGGAAAATAACACATGAAAGTGATGCAGACTCCTTCCAGTGGTTATAATATAAATAAATCAGAACAGCATAAAAATGAAGCTCTCACATTTAGCCAATTAACTCAATTAAATCTATTGTTGTGGGAAGTTGCCACAGAGAGGTTCAGGATCTGCCAGGAGGGAGTTTATTGTGGTTCAAAGGCACCAGAGAAGGGCTGTGAGGGGCCAAGGGGGTGCTGGAGGATAAAGCCCTGCAGGCCCTGCAGTGCCCCGTTCTGCTCTCCCCCCTCCTGGCCTGGCACAAACCCTGCTCTTGATTGACTTTTTAACTTCATCCTCCTGTTGAAAGTGCTGAATTCAAACGTTTCCACAGGAAGCCACCCTTAATGTGAGCTTCAGACTCCTGGCAAAATTCCATTTTCTCGGAGCAGGGGCCAGGCTGCCAGGGCTCCATCCCCAGGCCCCTGTGCTGGGCTGGCTCCACGGGCCCCATCGTTATCAGGGACTGTCACAGCTCCTGCCAGGACACCACGGCCTCCTCTGCCCCTGCTCCAGCCCTGTGCTGAGCTCAGAGGCATTGGTGGGAACTGGACTGGTTCCTATCACACCGTATTTAATTATCTGCATCAGCCTTTGGGACATTGTGCCACACCAGCACCAAAACCCCAATAATCAGTTACAAGTCATTATGACTGGAGCCATCAGGGGCCCAAACCTTGTTCCAAGCTGCTCCAAGTTGGGTGCAAGTGGGGCAGAATGGAGTTGTGAGTGCCAAAGCCCACCCTTGCATCGTTCTGCCATTGACCCTGGGCAGGAGGAGCCAGGCAGGGACCAGCAGCCAGGACAGAGAGGGCAGCAGGGCAGGAAACTGCTGAGGATGTGAGAAATGGCTTTGTAGAGTGGTGGAGCCCAGGGCTCGGCAGAGACCCCCATGAACACCCCATGGACATCTTGGGGGGCTCGGGACCCTTGCTGGGACCCCAGGAGAACAAACACTGCCTTTGGCTTTTCCCCATGGAGAGGACTTTAACACTCAGAGGAGAGTTGTAGGTTTGATAGAATGTCAGTTTAGTTTATCACAGGGTGTGAAAATGGAGTTTGGGTTTTTAGGATGGAGGCTGGAAAAGGGCCAGGATGGAGGATCTTGGGTGGTACCTGAGCTTCTTCCTTCTTCTCCACAGACCCCATTTTCTGCTGTGTGGTGGCACAGGGTGATTGGGTGGAATGGTTTGAGGTAGAAGTGTCAATTAGAGAGATAAATAAGGATAATTGGTACAGAACTGTAAATGCAGTATGTTTGGGATTTGGATTGGGTCAAATGGCTCCATGTGGCCTTGAGGGTCACTCCCTGGGGGCCATTCCAGCCGTGTTCTCAGAGAGAACAGACCTTGTCACTGAAGAGTGCGCAACAAAAAGATAAGAAATAATAAACACCTGAACAAGAAGCTGGAAGTCTCTTTCTACTCCATTCTAACTCTGGCACGAACTGATCTCAGGAGTAGAGGATTCTCAGAGCCTGACAGAAGGCTCACACAGCCTTGTCCATCTGTGTGCACACCCTGAGATGAGGTGTGCAGGCTTGGAAAGGCCACGGGGTAGCACAGACATTGCTGAGAGAGAAATGGAACTGGGAACGAGTTCCAAACCACAGCCCTGCAAACAGCCCAGGTATTTCGGAGAGTTAGAACTGTGAACTTCAGCTGGGTTTGTTCCAGAGCCGGGCAGCTCAGCTCCTGGAACAGCCAAAGGGGAGCTCCTGAACTTTGGGATTAACTTCCAGCCAGGTTTGTTCCAGAGCTGGGCAGCTCAGCTCCTGGAACAGCCAAGTGGGGGTTCCTGAACTTTGGGGTTAACTTCCAGCCCAGGTTTGTTCCACAGCCCGGGCAGCTCAGCTCCTGGCACAGCCAAGTGGGGCTGCACAAGCCAGAGCTCCTGAACTTCGTGGGGAAACGCCAGGTTTGGGGGGACATGGAGCAGGTGGTTTGGGAAGGCTGCACCTTCCTGGTACCTCAGCCCTGGGGAAAGGAAAAGGGAACGTGTGGCCAGGAGATTGGGATAAAAGGAGGCTGCACCTCCGAAACGCCGAGAGAGAAACCCCGCGGGGCTGTGCCCTGGGGATTTGGGATTTCTGTCCCTTTTCTGGGAGGAGGCTGCCGGACTCCTCCAGCTCCTGCAGGGATGCTGGCTTTGCCCAGAGGGATTTTCCACACAGCTCTGTGTCCCCTCTGTCCTTGCCGGTGTCCCAGAGGAGCAAACCCTCTGTGGGAGCCCCCAGGCAGCCCGGGGGCCATGGGGAGGGACAGGAGCTGTCCCTGTTGGGGGACACCAGAGGGACCTTGGTGGCTGCAGCCCTGGAGCTGGTCCTGGGAGCAGAGCAGCAAAGCAGCATGAAATCATAAAATCCCAGAATCCCAGAAAGCTTTCGGTTGGAAAGGACCCCAAATCCCCCCCAGGGCCACCCCTGCCACGGCAGGGACACCTCCCACTGTCCCAGGCTGCTCCAGCCCCAATGTCCAGCCTGGCCTTGGGCACTGCCAGGGATCCAGGGGCAGCCACAGCTGCTCTGGCAATTCCAGCCCAGCCAGGAATTCCCAATTCCCAATGTCCCACCCAGCCCTGCCCTCTGGCACTGGGAGCCATTCCCTGTGTCTGTCCCTCTATCCCTTGTCCCCAGTCCCTGTCCAGGCTCTCTTGTCTCCCAGGACAATATCAGGTCCCTGAGCAGGGGGGTTAAGTCTCATAAAGAAAAAAATCCCTTTGAGATTACCCACAGGTTCTGGGCTGTTGTTTTCCTGGTTTGGCTTCTTTGGTTTTGTTTTGTTTATTTCCCATTTGTGGGTCTTTGGAGCCCACTTAAAGGGTGGCAGCAGAATGCAGATATAAGAAATGACATCCTGTCTTTAGGATGAGATTACTGCTGCCTTAATGGACCCTCAGAGCAATGGAGTAAAGAGAGGGAGATAAATCCAGAAGGCTATACAATATCTTTAGAAATATTTTTTATTTCTCATATTTATAATGTTTTCTCACAATGCAATTCTACAAAGCCATTAAATACAAACGGGAAGTTCATAACTTGTGTAAACTTCCAAGAGAATGTTTTCCTTCCAGCTTGGTAATAAATGTCCATGTGAAACGCATTTAAATAACATTTTCAATCCAACAAGTAATGCCAGGAATGACATTTTTAAAAGTTACAGTAGGAGCCTCAATGCAGGAATCAGCTGCAGAATAAAAAAGAGAGATAACTCTGCAGAGGAGCCTGGGCTCAGTGAAACAGTGCCTCAGGTGTCCTTGTGACAGCTCCCTGAATGCTCTGTGGGGTTTGCCTGTAGGGAAGGCAGCACCCAGGATTTGGAGATGCCCGTGGCCAGAACAGAGCAGCAAAAGCCAGAAGGGACCAAAACAAGCACTCACAGAGTGACGTCCTCACTCAGCATGGAAACTGCTGCGTGTTTTACCTCTGTCTTCTGAAAAACAACAGGAGGAAAAGGATGGAGGGAGGGAGGGAAGGGAGGTGATGTGGGGAGGCCAGGAGAGCAGCAGCCCCGGCTGGCAGTGCCCAGGCGCCTGGGAGGGAAGGGAGGTGATGTGGGGAGGCCACCAGGAGAGCCCCAGCCCCGGCTGGCAGTGCCCAGGCTCCTGGGGCCACAATCCCAAGGCAGGGGCTGCCCTGCCTGCCCCGGGCTGGCTCTGCCCTGCGGGGGTGCCTGAGGATGTGCAGCCCCCGGACCCGCCTGGAACGGGGACCTGAGGGGCTGCTGCTCCTCCCCACTGCCCCCGGGGGTCTGCCCTGCCCTGGGGGCTCTCCATGGACCCGGACAGGGCTGTCCTGGGAGAAAGGTGCTGCCCCACCTTCAGCTCATTAACTCCTTCCTGCCCAGAGCAGCTGTGGCTGCCCCTGGATCCCTGGCAGTGCCCAAGGCCAGGCTGGACACTGGGGCTGGAGCAGCCTGGGACAGTGGGAGGTGTCCCTGCCATGGCAGGGGTGGCACTGGAGGGGATTTGGGGTCCTTTCCAACCGAAAGCTTTCTGGGATTCTGGGATTTTATGATTTCATGCTGCTTTGTTGCTCTGCTCCCCAGCTCAGCTCCAGGGCTGCAGCCACCAAGGTCCCTCTGGTGTCCCCCAACAGGGACAGCCCCTGTCCCTCCCCGTGGCCCCCGGGCTGGCTGGACAGGTTGGGCATTGGGGCTGGAGCAGCCTGGGACAGTGGGAGGTGTCCCTGCCGTGCCAGGGGTGGCACTGGGGGGGGATTTAGGGATTTAAGGATTTAAGACCCTTCCAACCCAAACCATTCCACGATTCTGTGATTGTCCCACCGCGCTCTGACTCTCCAGACACCCCGGGCTGTTCCCTCTGCTGAGGGCTCCTCCCTTGGGCATTAATCCCCATCCCTGAGCCCTCCTGGCCGTGCCTCCCCCGGGGCAATGTGTCACCAGCACTGCTCTGGCCACAGATCTGAACCACAGCACCACAGCTGCCCCTGGGAAGGAAATCCTCTCCATCCAGACAGACCAGCAGCGGCTCCTAATCCACATCAAGTTCCAATTAATTCCTTTTTCAACGACTGCAGCACTTCAACAAGTGGCTGCATGTAACGGAATCAGAGGAGTTAGCAGCAGGAAGATTTATTAAATCATGGAATACATCTCCTTGCCAATGCAAAATCTGTTCCCCCGAGTCCTTTCTGAAGGAACATTTAAATAGACTCAGATGAAATGAATTTTTAGCCACACAGTCCCTGGACAGCTGCTCAGAGTGCTTTGTGTGAGCCACAGCTGGACTTCACCAGCCAGATGGGAAAATGTTAATGCAGAACTCCTGGGTTCCTCCTGGTTCCTTGGCACATCTTTTCTGGACTTCAGCAGTTTCCAGGCAGCTTTGAGAGCAGAGTGCAGTGTGATCCCTCAACCTGCACCCCGTGAATCAGGAGCCCCTGGAGGGGGGGTTGGTGTTATTTAATTACACATCAATGTTCAAATGTGTCTCACCTTCTCCCTTGTGCTCTGAGGGGCCACTTCCCTCTGGGTTGCTGGTGGAAAGTGTTATGAGTATAAGTATTAATTCATGCCAAGTCTCCTTTATTGTATATAACTAATATTTTCTAAGGCTCATAGTTTTGTTCAGGCTCCTTTACGGGAAGGCAATTCCAGTGGGGAGCCTGGAAACCTTGCACAGTCACAAACAGCTGCGGTTAAAGGAACAATGGAGTTACGGGAAAAAGTCGTGGCTGACGACCGGTGCTTAACGCTCCATCGTTATCATCTGATAAGGATGAGCTCGTCAGCCCCCACCCTGACTCCCATCTGAAAATGAATCGGGACATCATCATCCCCGGAAAACCTATTCAGTGGAAAGGAGGAACATATTCAATCCTTTCAGTGGGGCCGGAGAACAGAAATCGGCGACTGTAGGATACATCTGCAACAGAAAGAGACTTTTTGTTCCTATTGCAAACCCTAGCCAGAGGGCGAATTTCGGGTATAAAAATCGGGGTACTGGCACATCCAATTCGTGACAGAGAGAAGGCGAGTGAGAGGGCTGCTCTGTTCACCAGTGCCAAAATCCCGGGGCTTGGTACTTTGTCCGCTGACCGTGTGCTTTTTCCTTTTAAATTTCTGTAATCAATAAATTCTATTTTTCATTTTTCTAATTTGGCTGGTTTTGGCTTTTATCCATAACAAAAGGACACAGGAGTGATCTCACAGCAGGCTGTGCTGGGAGCACAAGGCTGGACAAACAGAACTCCTGTTCCCTTCAGTGTTTTTCCACCCCTCAGCCCGCTGTCCCTGGAACTGCCCAGAGCTGGTAGCTCAGTTTTCCTCCTGGAACACTTCTCACGCAAGATGAACAGGAAATATAACGTTGAATTAAACTCCATTTACCTGCACCCACTTGTTCTGACTCTGAAGGTTTTTATCATAGAACTCAGGCAACCTGCAGCACTGAAAGCAGGGAGTGCCTGGCTACAACACGATGCTCCTCATTAATATTCCCACATTAATTTGTGAATCGTGAGATTTTTAACTCTGATAAGTGTCTGCACATCAAGGTTATTTGCCTCTCAGCAGACACGGTGCCTGGGTAGAGAATCAGCCAACAAGGGCTTTTTTCCTTTTCCTTTCTCTCAGAAGAGGCACATGACAGGATGACTAGACCATAACATAAATTAATGGTAATTGCAACATTTTCTCTTCTAATTGCCTAAAAATTTGGGTTAATGTGCTAAAAAAATATATAAAAAACATGTCAAGTAGCTCTCAGTGGAAGATGCTGTGTAAGCTGTGAGGAAACCTGAGAGAACTGGGGGGGATCCCCTGGGGAGGAGAAGCTCCAGGAGAGCGCAGAGCCCCTGCCAGGGCCTGGGGGCGCTCCAGGAGAGCTGCAGAGGGACTGGGGACAGGGATGGAGGGACAGGACACAGGAATGGCTCCCAGTGCCAGAGGGCAGGGATGGATGGGATGCTGGGCAGGAATTGAACACCAAAGCCGACTCCTCAGGGGCTGAGCAGCTCCCCAGAGCAGCTCTGGGGGGTGGGGTGGCCTTTCCCGGGGATGTGCACCCCGGGGTGCCTGTGCTGCCGAGCTCAGGGCTCAGAACCCACCAGGCTGCCTCTCCTGGCCGCTGCCAGCCTCCCCTGGGGCCACCCGCCAGGAGGGACAGGCTGGCTGGAGATGTCACTGCAGTGGTGGCTTCGCCGTGGGGAGCGTGGGGCTGAGAGCCACCAGCCCTGGGAGCCCCCAGCCCTGAGTGCCACCAGCCCTGGGAGCCACCAGCCCTGGGAGCCACCAGCCCTGGGAGCCACCAGCCCTGGGAGCCACCAGCCCTGAGAGCCCTGCCTGGCCTGGGTGGGCAAACCCCAGGATCCCTCCCAGCCCACCTGGGGTGAGTCCTCAGCACTGCCAGGGACCCTGCTCTGTGTCCTGCCAGGCTCTGGGTGTCCCTGGGAGTCCCTGCTGGGCTCTGGGTGTCACTGAGTGCCCCTGCCGTGCCCCTGCCGTGTCTCTGGGTGTCCCTGGGTGTCCCTGCCATGCCCCTGCTGTGTCCCTGCTGTGTCCCTGGGTGTCCCTGCTGTGTCCCTGGGTGTCCCTGAGTGTCCCTGCTGTGTCCCTGAGTGTCCCTGCTGTGTCCCTGGGTGTCCCTGGGTGTCCCTGGGTGTCCCTGGGTGTCTCTGAGTGTCCCTGGGTGTTCCTGGGTGTCCCTGAGTGTCCCTGCTGTGTCCCTGGGTGTCCCTGGGTGTCCCTGCTGTGTCCCTGCTGTGTCCCTGGGTGTCCCTGGGTGTCTCTGGGTGTCCCTGGGTGTCCCTGGGGATGCTGGGGTGAGGGAGGTGACAGGGGAGCTGCTGGCCCTGAGGGGACACAGGTGACAGACAGACAGACAAGTGTCCCTTGGGGAGCAGAGGGGACACTGCAGTGGGTCCATGCCAGCTCTGAGCAGCACACAGGGGGCAGAGCAGGCACAGCTGCTCAGACCCAGTTGTGCCAAAGCCCTGCTGCCCCAGTGAGGAGCTCCCAGCTCCCCTCCCTCACTGTGTGTCCCCTGGGCGAGCAATGGAGGCCTGAGTGCACATTCCCCTCCATGCCCTGCAGCACTGAGGGGAGAGGAAAGGTTCTCTCCTGCAGCACCTGGGAATCTTTGAGGATTTCAGTGACTCTGCTGGAGTCTATCCCCAGCAATAATCACATTTCATGCACAAACGAGTTTCCAGTGACAACCTTTCCCACAAACCTGGTGACAGGAAGCTCAGACCATCGGAGACCCTCGTGGGTGACACCCACACGTGCTCCCAGTTTGCACAGTCAGCCTCAACAGACACCTTTTATCACATGGAATTGTAACCCTAGTGCATTTCAGTCATTTATTCAGAAAGAAGCAAAGGAGAATATTCATGTGGAAGCACTTCCCAGGGTTAGGCTCTGCTTTTCTCTCCTGCTCAAGTTGTCTTTGTGCTGCCCCGAGGGGCCCCTTCAGCAGGCACGGGGCTCACCCCAATTAACAGCTCCTCAATTAACAGGCCCCTGTGTGCAGGTCAGGAGCACAAACAGAGCCCTGCTTTCTGTTCTGAACAGCCCCTGCTGTTAACAACCTCATTATTCCTCCTTGTGAGGGTGTGAGGCCCTGGCACAGGGTGCCCAGAGCAGCTGTGGCTGCCCCTGGATCCCTGGCAGTGCCCAAGGCCAGGTTGGACATTGGGGCTGGAGCAGCCGGGGACAGTGGGAGGTGTCCCTGCCATGGCTGGGGTGGCCCTGGGTGGGCTCTGAGGTCCCTCCAACGCTGGGCATTCCATGATTTGGTGGTTCTGTGGTTCTAAATCTCCTGTGCAGTTTGTTACCCAGTCACCCTCAGGGGCAGGGAGCAGCAGTGCAGGGCCAGGGGGTGCTTTGTGCTGGCTTTGGGTCTGTCACATTCTGTCTGTCCCACTCTTCCTGTCTGGGGACAGTTCTGGTACAGAGCTGGGTGCTCTGTGCTGGCTTTGGGTCTGTCACATTCTGTCTGTCCCACTCTTCCTGTCTGGGGACAGTTCTGGTGCAGGGATGGGTGTTCTGTGCTGGCTTTGGGTTTGTCACATTCTGTCACATCCTGCCTGTCCCACTGTGCCTGTCTGGGGACAGTTCTGGTATAGGGATGGATGTTCTGTGCTGGCTTTGGGTGTGTCACATCCTGTCACTGCCTGTCTGGGGACAGTTCTTGTACAGAGCTGGGTGCTCTGTGCTGGCTTTGGGCCTGTCACATTCTGTCACATCCTGCCTGTCCCTGTCCCACTGTGCCTGTCTGGGGACAGTTCTGGTGTAGGGATGGGTGCTCTCTGCTGGGTTTGGGTCTGTNTTCTGTGCTGGGTTTGATCTGTCACTCTGCCTGTCTGGGGACAGCTGTGGCACAGAGCTGGGTGCTCTGTGCTGGGTTTGATCTGTCACTCTGCCTGTCTGGGGACAGCTGTGGCACAGAGGTGCCAGAGGGCAGAGCCTGCAGTTCCAGGTGGCAGGAGAGCTCACACCCGCAGGAAGGAGGGACAGGTGCTGCCCTGTGCCCACTTTTCCCAGAGAACAAACCCGGTTATTGGCTCAAATGTACAAAAAGAACAAATTGGATGGCCCTGGTGCATTGTTTTTGCTGTTCATCAGCTCCTTGGTGTGCTGCAGGAGCACTTCTGGCTGCCCACACAGCACAGCCCCAGTGGGCACTGCCCTGTGCCAGCTGCGGGGTGCTCAGTGCCCTGTCCCCTGGCTGTCCCCTGGCTCACATCACCCTCCTGCTGCTCTGCACATGCAGCCAGCCCAGAGCTCCAGTTCTCCTCAGACACTTGTTTCCCTCAGCTGTGACAGTTCTTCATCTGGTTTTGGTGGGGTTTTAAACTTGAATTTCATAAGCTGCTAAATTGGCACATTCTGGTGTTGTGATTTAATCCTCCATGTCAGGGCTGTCACCTTTATAAATATTTCCCATAAGTTTTATGGATCAGTGCACCAGCAGACTGCGAGGGAGAAGAAGGGGAGTCAGTTGTGTCTTGGGATGAGCTGTTGGGCATTTTTGTAGCTGTTGGGGTGTAACTGGGCCTGGCCTGGCTCAGGGACAGCCAGGGAACGCTGCTGTGTAAACACAGCCCTGTGGGTTGTCTAAAATGAGCTGAAGTCAGTGAAACAGGAGGCTGCAGCTGGGAAAAGGCAGAGAAATGCTGGGGACGAAAGGAATGGTGGGGTCATTGAGGCTGGGGAAAACCCCTAAACCCATCGAGTCCAACCCTGAGACTGTCAGGTGCAGGCAGCCCATGGGAGCAATCCCCACCCCGAGGGCACGAGGCAGAGCCCGGGCCAAGGGGTCACAGGAACCAGGAGATGCTTGAAGCAGGGAAATGGTGGGAACCAGAGGTGGAGGAGGAAGCCGGAGAAGGATGTGAGCAAAACAAAACCCTGGGGTGGAGGCACCGAGAGCAGTGCAGTGCCCAGGGCCTGGGGAGGAGGGCTCTGGGAAGCAGCAGCCCCAGGGCTCCAGGGTGGGTCTGGGCAGCTCTTCTGGGAGAGGGAAATGCTGTGGGGGCAGCCACAGGGAGCCTGGGGGGACATTGCCAGAGAGGCATCCCAGAGCCACAGGGTGCAGCTGAGGACAACCTGAGCTGTTCATCCCCAGCTTTCACCCCTCTCTGCGCCTTCAGCAGGGTCTGCTGCATCCTGGAAAACAAATAAAGCAGCAGAGGCAGAGCAGAGCAGCAGAGGCAGAGCAGAGCAGCTCTGGAGGAGCGGGGGAGCCTCTCCCCCTGCCTGGCAGCTCCCGCGGAGCCCGGGACTGTGCTGGGCTGCTCTTCCCAGCCGTGTCTCTGAGAGCAAAACCTTCCTGGAAATGGTAAATAAAACTTCATTATCATGACAGATAATGCATTAGAGTGTAACAACATTTTTTTATTGGATTGAGAGCTGGTGGAATGAGGGCCATCCATCCCCATCTCTGGGATGGGTCCTGGCCCAGCGCCCGCCCCGTTCCCCCGCCCGGCTCGCCGGTGATGGGAGCTGATGGAGCTTTGGATGGGCTGAGCAGCTTCTGCTTTCCGTGGAGCTCCAGCAGCTGTGTGTGCATGACTGCACTCCAGCTCCAAGGCCAGGGCAGAGCCAGGGGCCAGAGACACGCAGAGGAGGATCCTGGCTCACACAGCCCCGCCAGGAGCTGCAGGGGGTGGATTCCCCTTGGAGAGGGCGAGTGAGGGGAAACCCCAGGCTCAGGATCCCTGAGGGGGCACTCACCCACTTGCAAGGAGGCCTTTAGGGTCAGAGGAGGAAGTTCCCTTTCTTCTGGGCACAGGAGGAGCTTCCAGGGGGATCCTGAGCCCTTTGGTGCCCTCAGCTCCCCAGCACCTCTCCCCTCTGCACGGCGCCCTTGGAGCAGCCCGGGACACAGGGAAGGGTCCCTGCCCTTGGAATGGGGCAGAACAAGATGGGCTCTTAGCTCCCCCCCTCCCTCCCAAACCACTGTATGATTCCTTGATTTTGTGATTCTGGGATCTGTGATTCCTGATTCTGTGATTTGTGACCCCCTGATTCTGGGATTTATGATCCCCTGATTCTGGGATTTGTGATCCCCCGATTTGCAGATCTGTGATTCCCTGAATCTGGGATTTGTGATCCCCTGATTTTGGGATCTGTGATTCCCTGACTCTGGGATCTGTGATTCCCTGACTCTGGGATTTGTGGTTCCCTGACTCTGGGATTTGTGATTCCCTGATTCTATGATTTGTGATCCCCTGATTTTGGGATTATGATTCCCTGACTCTGGGATCTGTGATTCCCTGATTCTGGGATTTGTGATCCCCCGATTTGGGGATCTGTGATTCCCTGATTCTGGGATCTGTGATTCCCTGATTCTGGGATCTGTGATTCCTGATTTTGGGATCTGTGATTCCCTGTTTCTGGGATTTGTGGTTCCCTGATTTTGGGATTATGATTCCCTGATTCTGGGATCTGATCCCCCGATTTGGGGATTTGTGATTCCCTGATCCTATGCTTTGTGATTCCCTGACTCTGGGATTTGTGGTTCCCTGACTCTGGGATTTGTGATCCCCTGATTCTGGGATTATGATTCCCTGATTCTGGGATTTGTGATCCCCTGACTCTGGGATCTGTGATTCCCTGACTCTGGGATCTGTGATTCCCTGACTCTGGGATTTGTGGTTCCCTGACTCTGGGATTTGTGATTCCCTGATTCTATGATTTGTGATCCCCTGATTTTGGGATTATGATTCCCTGACTCTGGGATCTGTGATTCCCTGATTCTGGGATTTGTGATCCCCCGATTTGGGGATCTGTGATTCCCTGATTCTGGGATCTGTGATTCCCTGATTCTGGGATCTGTGATTCCTGATTTTGGGATCTGTGATTCCCTGTTTCTGGGATTTGTGGTTCCCTGATTTTGGGATTATGATTCCCTGATTCTGGGATCTGATCCCCCGATTTGGGGATTTGTGATTCCCTGATCCTATGCTTTGTGATTCCCTGACTCTGGGATTTGTGGTTCCCTGACTCTGGGATTTGTGATCCCCTGATTTTGGGATTATGATTCCCTGATTCTGGGATTTGTGATCCCCTGACTCTGGGATCTGTGATTCCCTGACTCTGGGATCTGTGATTCCCTGATTCTGGGATCTGGGATTCCCTGACTCTGGGATCTGTGATTCCTGATCCTATGATGTATTATTCCCTGATTTCATGACTCAGGTGTGTAACTGCCTGCAGAGCCCCGCTGCCCTGCTGGGTCCAGCACATTCTAAACCTTTCCTGCTGCCGAGGAAGAGGCTGGGGAGGGGCAGATTCCCAGCCTGGAGTGGGATGGGTGCTGGCATCCCCCAGCTGTGTCTCACTCCTTCAGCCCCTGGCTCCAAACAAAAAGCACAGGACCTTGATCCCAACTCCTTGTTACTAAAAACCTGCAGGAACCTGCTATTCCAACCAGCAATTGGTGTTTCCTTGTGTCTTAGGTGTTATTTACTGCTCGTGGAAGGAGCTGCCAGCCGGTTAATTCTGTGGATATTCCTAATTACGGCTGGGGATAACACCAAGGACAATTGAAATAAAATTACTGTAATTTTAAATCAAAAACTTCTCTGTGTTTGAAATGATTAAAAGGCTGTGTGTAAATATCACCATGTTTTGATTCATTTTCCCATGAAATTTCAGCAGAATTATTTTCTCTAGCAGGAGATGTTAATAACAACGCCGGGAAATTGAACATCAAGGTTTAACTCGGAGGCAATAAATCAGCACAGCAAAAAGGTGAAGGGTTGGACATTATGAAAACATTTCCCAAGATAATTACAAGTTGGAGGCATGTGTTGATTGAGCGGGAAATGTTATCGGATAGACACGGCTGGGTTGACAATGGAGATAATCAGGGGAGGAGCTGCTCGGGGGTTTAAGGAACAGTCAGCTGAACCCCCAGGGATTCCAGAGAGGGTCTGCAGAGAGCTGCACACACTGAACCCCCCCAGGGATTACAGAGAGGGTCTGCAGAGTGCTGCACATCCTGAACCCCCCAGGGATTACAGAGAGGGTCTGCAGAGTGCTGCACACACTGAACCCCCCCAGGGATTACAGAGAGGGTCTGCAGAGAGCTGCACATCCTGAACCCCCAGGGATTCCAGAGAGGGTCTGCAGAGTGCTGCACACACTGAACCCCTCCCCAGGGATTACAGAGAGGGTCTGCAGAGTGCTGCACATCCTGAACCCCTCCCCAGGGATTACAGAGAGGGTCTGCAGAGAGCTGCACATACTGAACCCCCCAGGGATTACAGAGAGGGTCTGCAGAGTGCTGCACATCCTGAACCCCCAGGGATTACAGAGAGGGTCTGCAGAGTGCTGCACACACTCAGAGTTCCCTAAACCTGCCCTGGCCAGGCCCCTGTGCCCGGGACAGGGACACTCCTGTGTATGCCAGGGACACTCCTGTGTGTGACAGGGACAGTTCTGTCTGTCTGGGACAGCCCTGTGTGTGATAGGGACACTCCTGTCTGCGACAGGGGTGGATGGCAGCACTAAAGCTGCTCTGTGGGTGGGAAGGGACCTCAAATCCCACCCAGGGCCACCCCTGCCATGGCAGGGACACCTCCCACTGTCCCAGGCTGCTCCAGCCCCAATGTCCAACCTGGCCTTGGGCACTGCCAGGGATCCAGGGGCAGCCACAGCTGCTCTGGCAATTCCAGCCCAGCCAGGAATTCCCAATTCCCAATCTCCCACCCATCCCTGCCCTCATTCAGTTTAAGGCCACTCCCTCTTGGTTTGGTGCTGTTAAACCCTGTAGCAGCTGCTGATGAGACCATTCTGGAATGCTCAGGAACCAAAGGCACCTTTTGGGTCATTTTCCTAACTTCAGGAGGGAATGAAGCCCTTGGGGAAGGCACGTCCCAGGACGGGAAGTGTAGCCACATTCCAGACTCTATTCTAGCAACCCATCCCAATCACCTCATTAAATCTGAATAAATATGAGAATCTACTATTAATTTCATTTTCATATATCCAAATTAGAAGGCAGCAGTGAAGAAAACAACATAATCTGATTAAACAAATTAGAATCACGCTGCTAAAATTGCCCTTCAGTATTGATTTATTTTCAACTGCAGTAGCTTAAAAAGAAATCTGCAGAACAAACTCCCCCAAAGGTTAGGGAACATCTCGGTGCCCGTGCTGCTCCCTGGGAAGCTCCCAGCTGGGAGGGCACTGCAGGCTCAAAGCAGAGGTCCCAGCTCTGGGTTCCACCCCTGCATCCAGCAGTTCCCTCCAGCCCTGCTCCAGGCCCAGGTGAGGCAGGGAAACCTGGGCTAAGAGCTGATGTCAGCTCTCCTGGACATCCCCTGTGCCCTGGGAGTGCCTCCTGCTCCTGGCCAGGACATCGGGGGGAAATTCCATCATGTGAGAATTGCAGCCTCCCTTCCCATCCCTGGCAGTGCCCAAGGTGTCCTGGTTTAGGTCAAAATCTGGGAAAGAACCCTCCCAAATTGGATCCTCAGGAAGCAAGGCCAAAACATCCCTTCTCCCCTCAGCTGGTCTGGGAACAAACCTCCTCTGAGAAAAGTGGAAAAAACTACTTATTTACAAACAAAAGGCCACAAGCACCAACAACTGAATGATATGAAACAATAAAACCTCTCGCCGATCCAGAGGAGTTCCCAGAATGAAGTGTCCTTGCTGTGGGGATAACTCAGCTCTCTCAGGGGCCCAGGCCCTGGTGGGCTGCAGGTGCCTCTCTGCTCTTCTCAGTCCAGGGCAGACTTCAGTCCCAATGAAAAGGCAAAGACTCTGTCCAGGAACCTTCTCCGCTTTAATTAGCCAAAAACCAATTAAAAAGGAAAAAGGAAAAAAAAAGAAAAACCTCTCTGTCCTTCTGTCCAAAGACAGCACAGCCCGAGCAGGGAAAAGGAATGTGGAGGAGTCAGAGCAGTTCCTCCAAACACAAACTGCTCCTTCCCTCTTTGCTCTGGCCTTGAAGGTACAGGACATGATATCCAACACAAACAGGGCAGACAGTTTGGGGATACAAGCATCAGAAAGTCACCCTAGGACACCAGGCCAGGATGGGCACTGGGGCTGGGAGCACCCTGGGGTGCTGGGAGGTGTCCCTGCCATGGCAGGGCTGCAGCTGGATGAGATTTAAAGTCCCTTCCAAATCCAAACCAATTCAGAATTCTGTTAATTATCAAAAAATTCTAATAGTTTTCAAATTAGTGTAGTACTTCATTATTGATGTTGCTATATTTTATTGTAACATTATTAAATGGTCTTAAGTAGTGTTTATTATATTGAAATAACTGCATCATGTGCTAAATCCATTTAAAACTATCCATCTGACAGTCATTTACAATGAAAAGAACACCGAGCAACAAACTTTATTGGGGCAGTTCAATGTTGGGCCAATTTTCTTCAGTGTTCCACCAAGGAGGAGGAAAAAGCAGAATTATTTCTGCCCAGAGGGCAGGGACAAGCCAGGCTTTTAAAACAAGGCAGAGCTTGGAGAAGCCAGCTTGGCCAGCAGCCCCTGCTCCCCGCTGGCCCCAGGGNNNNGGCTCAGGGGGGACCTGGTGGCTCTGCACAAGTCCCTGCCAGGAGGGGACAGCCGGGGGGGTCGGGCTCTGCTCCCAGGGAACAGGGACAGGAGCAGAGGGAACGGCCTCAGGCTGGGCCAGGGCAGGCTCAGGGTGGGCAGCAGCAGGAATTTCCCCATGGAAAGGGCGCTGAGGCCTTGGCAGTGCCCAGGGAGGTTTGGAGTGCCCATCCCTGGAGGTGTCCCAGGAATTCCTGGAGGTGGCACTCAGAGCTCTGGGGACAGGGTGGGATTGGGCACAGCTGGGACTGCCTGGGCTGGGAGGGCTTTTCCAGCCTCAGGGATCCTGGGATTCTGTGATTCTGGGATCAGTTGTTGAGTCCTGGGATCACTGTGGTGGTGTCAGTGCCAGTGTGTCCCCTCAGACTGGGGAGCTGGAGCACAAACTGATCCTGGCCATCACAGCCTGGCACGCCCAGGGAGGGATGACCTTGCCTTTGTCATGATCTGCTCACTTTGGGGCCTCGTTGAGTCAATAAGACCCCCCCAGTAAATATTTATAAAACATCACATTAAAAATTATAGCTTATTTAAATTTAATTTGCATTTATACTTCCAAATCAGGTTATTATATAGCAGAAATGTACTGAAATTAAATTCATAATGCACATTACAGCAATTGGAGGAAATTGTATCTTGAAGCAATTTGTATTTAAAATTCTGTCTGTGTGCTTCTTCACTTTCCTGCTGCCTGTAAATAAATTTCCAAAGCATTTCCAGTGACAGCCATAGCGTTCCAGCTGCAAATGGATGTAGTTGGAAACAAAGAACAATTACCACTTAAGCAGATCCTGTGTTACACTAAATCTTGGAGCATTTGAATTCCCTGGCAAAACAAAAGGAGGCGATTTTTCTTTCCTCCTTAATCCACAGCAGTTGTTGTCAGGTGGGGACTGTCTGGGCACTGACTCGGTGCCCGTTTGTGTCCCTGCAGAGCCGGGGGTCCAGCAGGGATGGGGAGGGGGGCAGCTGCCCCCGTGACAGCGCTGTAAATCCTGGCCTGCAGCAGAGGAACCCAGTCAGCCCCAAAGCCCTCCCCGCACACAGATCCATCAATGAGCTCCCTCTGAGCTCCTGGCTCCCTCTGAGCTCCTGGCTCCCTGGGCTCAGCCACAGCCCTGGGGAAAAGGTTAAATCACAGCACCGCGGGATGGCTGGGGTGGGAAGGGACCTTAAACCCCCCCAGGGCCACCCCTGCCGTGGCAGGGACACCTCCCAGTGTCCCAGGCTGCTCCTGGGACAGCAGCCGTTGTCACGGTGGGTTTCAGATGTGCAATGCTCGTTTCTCAGTCAGCATTTTCCCTTTTGCCATTTTGAGTTGATTTCCTACATTGATGACATTTTCTCCTGCTGGTTCTCGTTTCCCTTTGGAGCAGAAGCAGACCCGGGGCCATCAGGGTCCCCTGCCAACCCAGGCTGCTGTGCAGTGGCAGTGACTCTGTCCTGTGCCTGCAGTCACCGGTGTCCCCTCCCTCTGGGGCTGGCTGTGCTGCACTGCTCTCCGTCCTGCTCCCACCCAGGAGTGTGGATTTCCAGAAGGCTGAGCCCTGTAGGGATGGCTCAGGGAGGAACCTCAGCTTCCCTGCATGGCCAAGGGCAGGGCAGGGCAGGGACAGGGACAGGGACAAGGGCAGGGCAGGGACAAGGGCACTGCAGGGACAGGGACAGGGCAGGGCAGGGACAGGGACAGGACATGGCAGGGACAGGGGCAGGGCAGGGACAGGAGCAGGACATGGCAGGGACAGGGTGAGGACCATTCCTGGCCGAGCTCAGCACTGCCCAGGTGAGCCCAGGACACTGCGCCTGTCCCCACCCCACTGCTGTCCCCCCAGGTGCCAGGTGAGCTCTGTTCCCCAGGTGAGCTCTGTCCCCCCAGGTGCCAGGTGAGCTCTGTCCCCTCAGGTGAGCTCTGTCCCCCCAGGTGCCAGGTGAGCTCTGTCCCCCCAGGTGCCAGGTGAGCTCTGTCCCCCAGGTGAGCTCTGTCCCCCAAGTGCCAGGTGAGCTCTGTCCCTCAGGTGAGCTCTGTCCCTCAGGTGAGCTCTGCCCTGGTGCCAGGTGAGCTCTGTCCCTCAGGTGCCCCCCAGCCCTGCACAGCTGCAGCTGCAGGGCGGCCCCAGCCCTGCACACACCCTGCACGGGGAGCTTTGCATCATTTGGCACCTGGGCTTGGGTTAAACCAGGCCTGGGTTAAATCAGGCCTGGGATAAATCAGGCTTGGGTTAAATCAGGCCTGGGTTAAATCAAGCCTAGATTAAATCAGGCGTGTGTTAAATCAAGCCTAGGTTAAACCAGGCCTGGGTTAAA
>WAAE01013133.1:0-18337 GCA_013400495.1 Nicator chloris
AAAAAAAATATATATATATTAAATCCCTAAAAATAATGACCAAACACAACTAGTTTTCTGAAGAAATTTTAATGTTCAGATTGAACTGTAGGCTCCAAGACTCCAGGGGCCCTAATGTAAACACAGATCTATTCTCACAAGTTACAGTTCTCACAATTGTCCAACATGTCAGACACCAGTCACCCGAGTGCAGATTTTCAAGTGTGTGAATGGAGAAAAATGGAGACTGTAACTCGACGGGATTTCTCAAAAAAATCCATCACAAAAAGCATCGAATTGCTCAAATTCAAGCATTGTTTTCATTATGAACCATATGTACCAAGCTCCTCCTCAAAACAACAAACAAAAGAACTGCTACCTCTCAATTGGAATTCCAAAAGAGAAGCTCTGCAAAACCACTACTGTATGGAAGGCATTCACAAATTCTGAGAAAGGATTATAATAAAACAAATATGGATTAACAAGCATTCCAGATTAACCAAAAAAAAAAAATTTTAAAACACTCAAGAATGACTTCCTTTGCTTCAAATCCTAGATCACTACTGCTAGGACTCCATCAGGTACATACATGTGGGCAAGGACAGAAACTCTCACACCACACATGGCTTCAATGGCTTAGTAAACCTCAACCTGCCATTAAATGAAGACCAAGCACGCAGCACCATCTGACTGCTGTTTTAGCTCAGAGGTCATTTTGAACTTAGCATATCAAACTCTAACACGGGCAGCCCAGAAAAGGTTCACAAGGCCTTTCCCACAGCAGGTAAAAAGACCTGATTTCCATTCCACAGTGTTTGCAGCATAAATTGATCTCCACACCACAAGACACTGAAGATGATGCATCAAGGACAAATGTAAACTAAGCAACTTTAGAGTGTTTTATGTTGTTACCTATTTTTCAGGTTAATATGAGATCTTTACACTGGTACATTACTGTGTCTGAGGCCACTGGAGTTATACTGCAGTTTCTTTACCAGATTGCATTATATTTCTTCACAGTTCCTATCTACTTTCAAATTTAAGCAAACCCCAGGGAATGCAGCCATTCCGTATTTTTGTTGATAGCTTTGCTGCTCCATCCCCATCTCTCTCAAGAGAGCTTGTTAGGTGTAATACCTCTAAGAAAAAGGTTTAAGCAACAGTTTGTTCCAAATCCTGAGAAAAGTAAAAATTATTTTACTTATGTTCTCATTTCCATGCCAGGCCATCTTCTTTACTATGACATCCAACTACATTTTGCACTGCAACGAATTTTGGGAAACAAATGAAAAAACATCCCTGCCTCCTGAAGCTAGGAAGGCAGCTTTATTTATCCAGCAGTAGGTATCTGAAATGCCTATCATAAAAATACTATAAAAGCAGTTGAACAGGTATTTCTTGGAGCAAAGAAAGGCAAGAGAAAAATCTGCAGTATAGCTTGAAGACAAGTCTTCACAGCTGCATTTGTCAAGCTTCAGCTGATCCTGAATATATCCATTCAGTATAGGGAAAACCAAATGAAAAACAACAGGAAAAAGAAAGATGTCAGGCTGCCTCTGTTGGGTTGAAGGAACTAATATCACTATAAAAGCTATCAAACAAGGTGCTCTCACTTCTTATTGCAAATGTATTCCTACAAACATTGCAGAACCACCAAACTATTCAAAACTAAAATGCAAAGTGCCACATCCCCTGTCAGCTGCCGTGTCTCTGCCAGAGGCTTCAGTTCTGCCCCAGCCTTTGTTTTATTTCTCCTCATGTCTCAACATGAGACACGTGAGACAGATTTTTCTGTGTATTAAGAGGAAGACAACTAATGGATAAATGAAGATGTGAGCACAGACATAAAATTTTTTTTTTAAAAAAATCAACTTAGGAAGTCTGAAAAGGAATGGAAGGTGTTCACTGCTTTCGCTGTAAAGGGGGGAAAAATTACAGGACCTTTTGGTTTTTTGACACATTTGTAAATGAAGGAATGTGGAGAAGTGTCAACTTACACTTTAAAGGAAAAGTTCTACAGTGATTCACCAACAAAATTGTCTTTCACATGAGGCACACTGCACTCATGAAATTATATTTCCAAAATACAATCTATCATTTTCTGAATGACAGCCACCACACAGCTGTTGACTAAAATGGTGATAGTTCTACTTAGGATAAAGGATAGTTTCCAAGGAAGTCATATTTTGAAAAAATAGCAGCTAATACACAGCTTGTAATAAATATTACTTGGTGAACTCAATTTCAAAAAGTCGCAGTGACAGTCAGTGACTCCCAGGGCAGTGTTTTACGACATCAGGCGTTTTTACAGAGGACACAGGTGGACTTGGAGGAGACAAGGTGAAAACAACAGGAATACATAACCCTCAGAGAGAAGCATCTCAAAAAGCTGGACCTGCCTACTTTCAAACGCCTCAGACCCGTCTCTAAACAATGCCCTGAAAGCTGAGGCTTGCCAGTTCCATTTTCTGCAAGCCTCACTGTTGGACAGTCTCCTTGTTGAAACTGAAACCTGTGTTACTTTAATTACAGTATCATTTATTTCCTGTGCAGGTGTTTTGTTTGGGGAGGGGAGCTAGGATGATTTTTTTAATCAAAAATTGTTCCATTTCTTGGTTCTGGTGTCAGCTTTTTGTGAGAATAAAACTGCAAAGCATTTATCTCTGTGGAAATGAGCTCTCTTCCCTAACGCACTGGGATGCCTTGGAGCACTGCAAGTGTTCATCCAAGGATGGTGAAACATTTTGCTTTGAGCAGTTCTGTATCCATGCATATAAACTGAATCTCCAGCAGGTGAGATTCATAATGTTGCTGAAATCCATCAGAGCCTTGTCATCCACATCACCGGCATAGGGATGGTTTATTCATAGGGGGAGAGCCGTATTCTTTCTAAGAAAATACAAAAACCCCTTCCAATTGACAATATGTTACATAAAGGAGTCTCTTAAGTAAACAGCTGGAACAGCTCGATTTCCTGATCACTGATCAGTATTGCTGATCACATTTAAATGTCACTCCAGCCTAGCATTTGTGCTTGATCCTGCTTCCATTTAAACAAATGTCAGAACTCCCAAGAAGATTATCTCCTTCATAGGCCTTAAGGCTATATGAAACACTCTTTCTGAACTCAGATGTGCTATAATTAGAACAGCATAGTCCTAAAGAATTACTAAGTATACTGAGAATACCACAAAGATGCTAAATATTGCACCTCTGCCCTGAACTACAGCAGGCTGTGAAGCATCTATTTCAGCTTCCACATTTTCTTTCATTTTTCAATGGTCATGTAAAAAATAATGACCTGTATCTTCACTGAAAATTTGGTTTTGCACACTGGATATTTAGCAACCAAGAAATAGTGATTATGCTCCCTTGCTTGAAACTAAAGGCTCCCTTCATGTGTCATACAAGAGAGTCATTAGTTCTAATTTGCACATATGGAACCACTCATGCCTTTCTTTGTGCTAAGGCATGCTGCCTCTGCAAAATCACAGAATTATTGACCTGAGTGAATTAGTCAAGGCAGGCCTTAAATTCAGTGCTTCCTTAATTAGATTTCTGAATTTTTGTTGCACATTCCCAAAGCCTCTGCCACAGCAAACTAGATCTCAATGTCTCATTTCTTCAAGAAACTGGCTTGATTTTGGGATATGGCAGCAAGGGTCACTTCCAGCACTGCACCTGAAAACATAACTACAGGAAGGATTAATGCTGAGTACAAACTGAAACACAGCACAAACACACAAGTCTGGTGGGCTGGAAAGAACCTCTCAGTAGCAACACAATTCACAGCACAATCAGAAAGATGTTCTACAGGGGAATAATAAAGAGATGGTTAAAAAAATGTCCTTGTGGGTTTTGGAATTCCTGCTGTAAGCAGGGCAACATGGCAGCTTAGAGGGGTTGCACACAGAATCTTTTCTGATCAGACCCATTAAGTATTTCCAGCCTTGCCCCATCTGAGCAGTGCATGGTCACTGTCCCTCCCCTTCCAGCCAATACAAGCCTCTATTACAAACTCATGCTTAGAGCATTGGTCAGTCAACAAATAAAAATAAAAACCCAAGAAAAGCCCAGTGAAAGCTAACTTGAAACACTGTCTCACTATACAAACCCAGCTCTCCACCCACTGCTGGGAAAAAGAAAACTGCTCAAAATTCTCATCCTTTAAATTTACAGTATGCGGCCATCGCCGGATTAGTTTACGCCAGCTGCAAAAACTCCTCATGTGTAACAAGAGATTCTTCTTGTGTTGGCAGAGACCTTCTAATAGTCTTCCTTCCTCACAGAAGACAAATATTTCACATGCAATTTTCTTTAAGGCGAAGTATGCAGCATTCCATGTCGATTTTTAATTTTAAGATAAACACTTTCACTTCCAGTTTGCTGGAAGCAAAAATCACTAAAAGTATGAGCCTTTTACGAGTTCTGTAAAATAAACACGCTACTCCAGAAAAATTGTTCTTTGTTTTACAGATGATTTTATAGTTCACTGGCATTTCCATGGCCAGTCATGCACTAGTGCAGTCAGGAAAGATGAATTCATCCCTGTAAGGAACTAATGCAATACTGAAGGATCATGTTATGGTCTTCTAATTACTTTATGGCACCCTACAGAGAGAATCAACTTTGAACAGCAACACACTTCTGTTGATGAAAACATTGCTCTACTTCTGTATCATTTTAGTACAGCATGTCAGGCTGTCACAATCTACCTCCTGCATGCGAGTCAAGCTCTTACAAATGTTAAAAATCTGAATTATTACACTTAATTCAGGAACATTAAGCCAAATTCTTCCCCAAACCAGTAGAAAATAAGGGAATACCCCTACCAGCAGATGGTGGAGGATGGAAGACTGTATTTGTTTCCTTTATATGAAGACATGGTGCAAAACCATTCCTGTACTGGAGACTACTGTTACTGTTGACAAGTTTGCATAACCTGTTTCTAGAGCTACAGAAGATACATAGGAATTGTAATCAGCACCCATAAATTATAGCTACAATTCTGAAAAATGCCCAAGGACATACTTACCAAATAGAGCCAATACTACTAACACAATGGCAATTCATTGACTTTCCTTACAGTAATTCCAATCTATATGCAAGCATATGAACGTGGAAACCAATTCTGAATAGGATTTCAAACACTTTTGTTCTAGGAAATGTTAAAAAAAAAGAACCAACCCCAGCTGTAATTACCATTATTTGTTGCTTAAGCAAATACTACAATTTCATACAGAAAGCTCAAAATGCATTAGGTCCTGCTAATGCTTTTCTGTGCTGAAAACACTCCCAAGATGCTCTTGCTAAAATAATGACCTCAGGAAATGTAGTCAAAGGAACTTCCCTGCCCCCTCAAATAGACTACGAAGAGATGATCACCCCACATGCATTTCAAGTCAGGTTTTGACCAAAACCTCAGGTTTGTAGGGTTCAGCACCACACGAGAGCTTCACCCCCTGCCTTTGCTCTGCTGAGTTGGCAGCAACGGAACCATTTCACCACTAAGCTGCTCCATGGTATGTTCCTGTACGGTCTCAGTGATTTTCTGATGGTTAATCTCAGACCATCGTTACCACGTTACAGCTAGAGGCAATCGTGAGAGAATGATCAATTAAGCACATGATCAGCAATTTTCTTTGCCCTGTCCAACCCTCTCAAATTAAGTGGTTCAGGCTTGACCATCAGGAGTAAAACACATTTAACCTCATTATTCCTGTTTGAATAGCAAATTACCTAAAACCAACTCATTCAGCCATGGCAATGAGGAGCTGCAAATTGTTTGTTAGCGTTGTCTTCTCCACATGTCCTTTCTGCTGTGAGTTCTATTACATCACTTGCAATTTATAAAGCAACAACACAAAACACTTCAGAGGACATTAGTTGGATAATAAGCTAAAAGGGGGCAGCAGCACAGAGCAGACCCTCAGATACAAAGGGGTGAGGAACGATTTGTTTATTGCATGAGTGACCTTTCTAAAGTCAATGAAATAATATGGAATTTAATTTAAGAAATAACATGGTGCAAAACAGAGGAGGTGCTACAAACTGGACTGATTTCAACCAGGAATGATCTCCAGGATTTTTTTAAGTAGATCTTCTAAAACTGAAATTGTAATAACTTAACTGACAAACTCGTGAATAATTTCTCCAAACCTCCTCTCTCCCTATTTGACCAGGTTATCATCCTTAATTCCCCCACCCTCCCCTCTTCATCAGTTATTTTTTCTTCATATACAGAAAAGCTGTCTTATTCCACAAAAAGTCATGTATTTGGGCACAAGGAAGGTTCTGTGATTCATCCTGCTGAAATGAGACCAGCATCCCCATGACTAAAAATACAGCACCTTTACTAAGTTAAAAAGGAAGAGAGACATTTGTGTATGAAAATAGGGTGAAAGAAATTCAGGGTCTAGGAGCTGAACAACTGTCAGCATGCACAGTCTGTGGGGGCACTGGGGAATGGGATGGCCATCATCAGCTGAAATTAAATTTTAATAGATTTAACATTTTCATTTGCAGTTTAATGACAGAAACTGATGCAGAAAGATACAGCTCTCAGTGCACTTCCCTACTCCCTTCCTCCTGGCTGAAAATAAGCTTACAGGAAACCTGTATCAGGAGCACAGGACTGCCCTTTGGTTCACTTCCATGAAGGGTTCTCCCTGGAACAAATGCTCTGTGTATCCCTTCGGCTCTTCCTAGGCTCATTCGCAACCTGCAAGCTCTGTAGTGAACTGAATAAGCAGTGGTGGCGTTCACACATTTCTCCTTTATTTTAGTAATCTTTTTTTGCTATTTGCTGGGTGGAGATCTTCTACAATCTCCCACTAAAGTTATTTTCTAACTCATGGCAATGTTGCCAGCCATGACATTTCATCCACTGCTTGTAGGGACACCCAGCACTCGAGAGCAAACTCATGATTCAGACTAATATATGGAATTAATTCCCATATATGCCAACAGCTGGGGCACAAATATTTACATCTGCACAACCATGGATCTCAGTATGCTCAGCTCTTACAAGCTGGGACACATCAACATCAGTAACATGATCAAATGTGGCTGAGTGAAAATTCAGTGAGTGAAAGTCTAAGCTTCTGCAAATCTGCCAAGTCATATCTAAACATTTTTGTTCCAAGGCGTTCTGAGGGAGTTCTTGATTGGCCTTTGCAGCACTGCTTCACTCCTAACTGCATGCCTCATTTAGATGTGAAATGCTACAGATCTCCGTTTAGATTTACCTCAAAACAACTCAAATGGAAGGGTGGAGTTTGGGGAATGAATAGAGCCGATAATGATTAGTTCTTTGTTTTCCTCCAAGTTTTCCTTCCTTCCATCTCTGTTTACAGTCATATTAATTAATTACACAAATATAACAGCCTTGAACTGTCTGATTCACTCCTTGAGACTGTGTTACCATCTTCCACACTCCCAGAACTCATTTTCTGTCTTTATAGATTCATATCTTGGATTTTTTTTTTTTAATTCTTCTAATACAAACAGAAGAACAGCAAGGTTGGGCAACCCACTGCTGAAAATACAGTTTTAGAGACTGCCCTAGAGAGCTTTGCCACAAACTTTGTACTACCATGTAAACAAAACTGTCCAAAGTACAAATTAAGGGTGTTCTTTGGAAGTTCTAGTTAACAAGTTCTGATTTGTAGTTAAAAAAAGAAAAATAAAAAGTCCGAACTATCAGGAAATTCAACGGTTATTTCAAATATTTGTTTAAAATTTTCTTTTAGAACAAATTGAACATATTTCATTCTAATTAAGCAAAATGTATATCAGAACAGCAAAAACCAGGTATGAAATACAAATCCTTAAACATTCAAAATGCTTAAACGGCTGACAAATATGCATACACCAATGCAAGCAGATTTCTGCAGTGCTAAAGAAGGGCTCATCAAGCTATATTAAAATCCCAGGTGAAAGAGGAAAAGGAGCAAAACCTGCACACAGGACAGGTGACACCAAAAATTGTTCTTGTTTTCCTTACGGAATCCAATCCCTCCCCGTCTTCTTAGGAGTTTCCAGAGTACAAAGTGACAGCAAAGTGATATTCTTCAGTTCTCTTGTTTTTAAAACAAGTAATAGCAACAGTGATAAAATGCAGCAAGGTTGGTTTTTTTTATATGCAATGAAAGAACATACACTGAAAGAGGGATTTTTGGCTATTTGCCAGACTGCAAAATCTGTGTGAACTGCTGCTGAAGAATCCTTTTAGAAATACAAAACCATCACAAACCAATTCTTTCTATACGGTCTGGTTTTTTTGTTGAAGTTAGTGGAAAGTGGTAATCTCTTGTCCCTCTTACTGTTTGCAGGTTACACCTCCTGGACATCACAGAAAATGCACTAAGGACAAAAACTACTCTTAAATGTAGCACTAGGTCTGTCTTCAGAAATCTTCAACTCCTATTTAAAGGAACACAGGTATTTTTCTGGATGTTAATGAAGTTTCTTTCACAGCAAATTTTAGTAAAACACTTTTTTTGATTGCAATCTCAAAAACTGAAGCTCAAGGAAAAAACAACTAAGCCAGTTTTGTTAGATGTAATTGTAGTTTAGATACTCCATATCTAAATGATCTCAACTATTTCTTATAATGACATTTCAACAGATATCCAATCTTATCGTAACCCTTTTGCATTAAAAGGAGTAGACTAATATTGCACATCAAGTTCACTTATCCAGCCAGCAAATATGTAAGAAAAACAATCTTTTGATCTCCTCACAAGCAGGAAAATGCACTATAACAATCTAAAATACAGTGAAAGAGTGAGAAACTATAAATATGGAAGAACACTATCAACCTTAGAAGTACATATTCTTTAGAAACAAATAAAACCACATAGCTATTCATATTTAATGTGGCTACTACCACAGCACACAACACTCTGCAAAGTGATTACCATAATGTGCAAATACTTCTATAGGAGAAACTACAAAATAAATCTGGGTTTTAGTGGTATTTTCAAGCGTGGATTGTATTATGCAGCTTCTATACACACTCATAAGGTAATTGGTAAGAACTTCTAGCATTTCATCCTTCATAGGCATTGAAAAGTCAATGTTATTTAACTGTTCCACAAATGTTAATAAAAAGTCATAGTCCAGGGAGCTTACCCTGGGTCAACAGAAGGAATCCAAGAACCAAAGTTATTTCCAAAGTCCAGACAAGAGATCTGAAAGAGAGAATAACAAAGGGTTTGTGACAAAGCTGACACAGAGTCTTCTGAAGGGAGCAAAATCAATTGTGACATTTTTCATTTATTTGTAAATGCCTCTTTGGCAGTATGCTCACTCCAAACGACAGCTGACTCTTATAGAATAGGGGAGGTGATGGTAAAATAGAGGAATCCTGACAGTTGCTTTAATGAGATTCTGAATTAGGATCACTCCACCACTTTCCCTCAACAAGGAGTGTGCCCTTCACTTTCAATCTTATATCCTCCAATTTGGAAAGCATTAATCCTATGAAAAACTCAACTCAGCCTCCTCTAATCACCATCATAGCTCCTCTTCCCACCGCCTTCACCATCTCACTGACATTTATATATGGAGTCCACTCACAATTTAAAATACATATAAAGTAGCACGGAGCAAATTAAACTTCAACCTGATAGCATTACTTTAATCAAAGTTTAGTTGCAGTGTGTGTGGTGAGGACAAGAATCTTGAAACAGACCTCAGTTGATACTGGGATTTCAAACTCACAGAGCTTTCCTTCCAGCTCTAGGAGTTATGCTGCTGGAAGTGTTCAATGCATGAACCTCTCATGATCACATTTTCTTTTTAACAAAAATAAATAGGGAAACCTGTAACATGACAGGGAACTTGTCTTGCAAATATTTAGAGAATAATCATTCTGGGAACGGAAGCAGACAAGGAATTTAACAACTGTAACAACAGGCAACATGATATCACCTATTTCAGGAAAAGGCCACTGGCTTGAGGATCCAGTCCTTGAGTGCACTTATTCTGACATAACTCTTATCTGACATATTCCATCCTTATGTTTTCCAACAATAACACATTTCTGTTGTTCAAACTCGTGTTCTAGTGCTATATCACATATCTTTCAATGAAACTAGATGACAGCACTGAATATATCAAGGTAGCCTCAGGCTGCACTGAAATTAGTATTTTATCCTCTGTTAACATCAGTAAATCATTTGTATTACAATGATAAGGTTATGTAAGAAAAACATAAACACACACAAAAAAAAAGCATACAGGCATTGCTACAAGAATCCTGAATCCCAACTCTTTTGCATGCTCTAGCATCTTCTAAAAGATGAAGCTGGTGAAGGCACAAGAGAATAAGTCTTTTGAGGAGCAGCTGAGGAAGCTGAGGGTGTTCAGCCAGAAGAAAAAGAACCTCATTACTCTCTACAACCACCTGAAAGGGAGCTGGGGGCAGGTGGGGTTGGTATCCCAAGTAAGAAGCAAAAGGACAACAGGAAACTGCCACAAGCTGTGCCAGGGCAAGTTTTAGACTGGCTATTAGGATAAATTTCTTCACAGAAAGGTGTGTCACACCCTGGCAGGGGTGCCCAGGGAAGTGGCTGAACACCCATGGCCAGAGGTATCCACAAGATGTGGCACTGGGGGACATGGGCTGGTGGAGGACTGGGAAGTGCTGGGTTAATGGTTGGACTCCATGATCTGATTCTAGACACACGGGCTTGATTTGAAAAAACTAAAACATCTGCAGTCACACTGACCAGAAAACAATTCCATCTCATCTCTGGATCAAAGCTGCTTAGTAAGTCGTGTTGGGAAGTTCCCAAATAATCACTCTATACCACAATCTGCTAGACAACATACAACACAAACATTGAATAAAGATCATGTATTTCCCAAAAGAAGAGCGAGATGGGTGATCTCCATGAGTTACAGAGCAGTTTGCCTGACAGCCTTCAGGGAACATGGGAGCAATCCATAGCTCAGCAAAACTTCAACTTTTCATTGGAATAATTACTTAAAAAAAAAAAAACCCACACAAACTTTTTGAGAGTATTGTGGAGGTTTCCAGAAGAAACCTTTTTGGCACCTTCAATTTGAGGATGCAGACTAAAGGTGTAACTTTAAAACCTTTTACAGAATCTTTCCTGGTCTATAAGATCTTTTATGAGTCTCAATTGATGGAATCAAGGACTGTGATTCACTTTCAGTATTAGTATTTTTTTTTTCCTCCGAGATACACTCTTTGCTGAAAGTCTTTTAAATCAGCATAACAAAGCCCAGCATAACATTAAATCACCTCCTGAGCATATCAATCTCAGTTAACAAAGAAGAAAAAATAGAGTACACTTCAAAACAAATTCTCTGGAAGTTTCTTCTGACTGATATCAGATCTCTTAAATTAAATAATCCCTCATATTTCATTCCTAGAAATATACAGTTACTCTTAGTAACCTTTCCCACTTGGATGGAAAGCAGGAAAGGCCAGATTCTGGCCTCTGCTCTGGTAAGGGAGTACCAATGAAAAATAATGAAGTCAGCACGCATTTGGAAAAAAAATTACTATTTAGCTCCAAGGAAGGTTGCTTTATAATTCAGACAGGAGATCTGGAGGCACAGCAGAGCAATAATGACTAACATCACATACTAGAGGGAGTATAAATTTTAATGATATCACTCATAAAACCCACATTTTAAAGGTTACAAAACAGAAACAAGCTTACAAAGAAAACACATAAATCATTCAAGGTGTCAGGTTCCTATTCCTTAGCTATTTTAAGAACTAACAGCCTGTCCATCACTAAATAAACTGGAATATGCTGTACTCATTTATGCAGGACTGGAAAGGGAATGTACACTAGAGTTCAGCAACCATTCACCCCTACAGACTCTATTCATAACAACACAATAGCAACAGCCATTTGTAACTTCACTGATCTATTCATTACTCGACAAAAATAAACAAAAACACTTGATCAAATTCATTCACATCTAGACAAGATCACAACAACACATAATTAGCACCATAATTACATGGACTCCTAATCCAGAGACATTAATGTACTTCACTGTTTGTTCATACACACTTCATTGTAGGCCCTTAAAGATGGGGCATTAACAGAGGATTAATGGGGCATTCCCATCAACAGACCAAAGCACTTTCATCCCATGCAGATGAAAGAGAAACAGAGGCTTATATTATCATTTTTAATTACTGTAATTGGTCTGCAATTGCAACTGCATCTATTGTTGTCCCTATACACACACTATCAACACAGAACAATTTAAATGGCTGGTTGGGAAATGGTCACTTAGGGCCAATAAACCACCGTAAACAATGAACTTTGACAGACTCATCATTCAAATCCACAAATCACCTTTTGAGCTGGGTTTTATAAAAATGGCTCAGTGGTCATTTCTCTTAGTCACAGCAGCTGGCACCTCCATTTCACTGACAGTAACTTCCACCCCCACAACACAAATTCCCTACTCCCTTCTAGGAGCAGCACCCAAGGGCCAGGCTCACCACAAAAAGCATAAGGCTTTCTGCATTCCATCTCAGAGACCAGGATTTGATTTTCAGAGCTCACTCTGCTTTCACATTACCTTTTTTTCTTAGTATCATTTTATATTTGAGCTGTTTAATGGATAACCCAGAATTGATTTATTCATTTTTTTCAGAAATAGACACACACAGAAAGACACTTGAACAAGGTCGTTTTGCCTTGCTGCAAAGTCCAACAAGATTATCAGTAAAAGCCTTATCCACAATCCTCCCATGTCAAACAGGATATTTCTACTAGCTGGATATAATACTGAATGTAGATTTGGGATCTAGTCTCAATCCAAATCTGAGTGCAGCCAGAATCAACCACTCAACTGCAGATATCTCCCTGGTGACACTCATGGGATTTCAAAGTGCAACCTTGCATTGGAAATTTCTGCATCCAATTACCACTTATCAGAGGCCACCAATCTCCTAAACTTTAATGGTTAAAGGAAACACAGTGTTTGGTTTACAAAGGCAATAAACACCTCAGTGCTTTCGGTAAGCTCTTTGCCTTATACTGTGTTTTTAGTTCTGGAATCTTTTCCTGTAGCTCTGGAGGAACTTAAATTAAGTAAACTGCTAACCTATTATTCTTCCAGCCTTTGTTTTCTCTAAGAAATTATTTAAGAAGAAACCCCTCGAACAGTGATCTCAGCATTCATACAGCAGTGAACTTCAGATACAGTAATTGCATAGCTATGAGCTATGACGACTTTCCCATGGGGCAGGAATGACCTGGTAATTCAAGAAAGACAAAGTCAAAAGTAAGGTAAGCTGGGGGAGGGAAAGGATTTCCCCCAGGATGAGATAAATATAATTTCTCACAGTAGTGTATATGTCTCTTAAGCCTCAGGTGGTTTTAAGTTAATGAGATTAGTTCCAGCAGGCAGTGAAATCCCAGGATATAGGATTTATATTTCAGCAGTTTTCACTTCATCCAGCAAGCACGGTGGAGTCAATCTTTGTGTCATTTTGTTATTGTCCTGGCTTGGGTCTTGTTCTCAGGCTCAAGCCTGGCTAAAGCACCTCATAACTTTGACTTAAAAGCTTAAGCATCATGTAAAGAGTGTGTTTAAATGTTTAAAAGGGAGGAGAAAGGCACCAGGCTTAATCTGTAGAAAAGGATTTTTTTGTTTAACTTTTCAGATGTGCTTTTATTCAACAGAATTTGTTCTTGTCCTTTTACTAAACCAAGGTCACATGCATTTTTATCCTGAACACACAAAAAGCCCCCAGGATGCATTGCTGTAAGAAACACTGCCTTTAAAATATTTACACCCTAAAAAGATGGACATTAACAGGTTTGGATGACTGGCTAATTCAGTGTTCTACCTGCTCCATGATTGCCAGCCAGCCTGGTAATCACCAAAATGAGCTCCTATGCAGTGACCACCCACTGGATGTACAAGCTGAAGTTTCACTCCAGACCTCAGATCTGCTCACACAAGAAAACCTTCACTCCTTTATACCATTAGAAGAGCTGTAAAGAAGGCGGCTTTTAGAAGATTAAAAAAACAGGGAAAACCGAGGTCGGATGATAACACTTATTTCCACACTGATTTCCATGTTTTCAGATTCCACAACCAGCCCAATTTTGACTTACGGTTACCGAGTAAGAACAACTGGTAATTTAGCAATTGTTTTACACTCTAGATACTAATTTTAGCTGTGAATTTAAATTTAACCTCAACATCACCACTATAAAGAAAACGCAGAAAAACCTAGTGTTGCCAACATGCTTTAGGAAGCTCTTCCCCATCCAACAGGGGAATGACCTTTACTCCTCCTGTGAAAATGTGCAGACATCACATCAAGAAAATGCTCATACTAGTCCCAAGCTTCTTTCCAAGACAGTCTGATTAAACTTCACATCCAGAAAGCACACGGAGGAATTATTTTTATTGGGGTAATTTGACCTCAAAATACAATATGAACTCTATTGAAAACACTTCCTAAAATGCCCAAGTCCATTACAGGGAAAGCTGTATTGAGTTTAGTTTTAACTTACAAGCCTGACTTTAACACAGGCAAATCACTCCCACACAGACATCACTGTCTGTACTTTTTTGTCATTGTTTATTTATTTATTTCTACTCTCAAATCTGCCTTCCCATTCTGTGTCAAAGCACTACCACATTATCTTTACTCTTTTCTTGTCCAGAGATGCCCTTCCTTCTTGAGGCTTTAGCATGTCATAACCAGGTGCTTTCAGTTACATACAAAAAGTTCAAGCACCTCTTTGCCAAAAGAAAGAGCGAGTTCCATCATAGCTCAGAGTGAGGAGTGGCAAAAACTCAAAGTTAGAAGACTCATTTCCTTTTTCTCTGGAAGAACCTCAGCTTGTACAAACAGGTAAAATGTAACCAAAGAGAGGCCCGAGGACAGAGGCCAAAATCTGATCACGAACTGGTTTCTGGCACAATTCAAAACTCTGGAACCTGATATGTTGGATAAACACCTGAGCATCCAGTATCCACCACGACGTGGGCTGGCTGTAACATGGAAAAATGCAGCTGCACAGGGATGTGGTATCACACACAAGTGAGATAAAAATGCATTTGCCTCTAAGACATTCAAATGTTTGCTTACCTGCAAAGTAAATACACATTTGCTGTCAAGGTAAACCCAATGAGTATTTCCACATGTGCACAGATCAAAGCATGCAGTTTTCAATTAAACATAACACACAAATATGAATTCCAACAATATCAAAATGAACTACCAGGGTAATTACTCTGGAAGTACTGCAATTATGAGTGTCATCAGAATGCATTATGCTCTGTGTTGGTGAAAGAATTATTTTGTAATGCGTCAGAGAACTCCTTTCCACACACTTTAATAATCAGCACACAAGTTTCAAAGGGGCTATCTATTTAAAATCTCTGTCATCATTTCACTGTCAGCCTCTGAAAGGAACAGGCCCACCAGAAAAATACTTCCCAAAGTATGAAAACAAGGTGCATTGCTTTAAAATGTTTTCAGAAGAAAACATAATGCAGTGATCTGCAAGTATTTACATTTCTTTTAAGGTCAGGAAGGTCAATTAAAATGAACAATTTTAATTTCTTGCACAATTACAAGTCAAGCTCATACATAAACACCTGCGACAGGAAAAAGACTTTAAAAGAAGTGTTCATTAATAGATGTACAATATTCTAGAGGACTTTTGCACGAAAAAAGTGCAGCTTTGCCATTCCATTTTAAACAGTTAATGCCTGTTCAAGTGGCTTAATCTACTCTGACCAGCTCTTTAAAAAGAAAAAGTCTAAATGCTTGCTTTAACCTTACCTTTCTCTTGGTCAGTTCCACTTCTGCTACGTGCAATTTCTTTGCTGAAAGAATCATTGCACAGAAGTTCCCTTACAGAGCCTTTTATCAGCATTTGGCTGGAGACAGCCCAAAAGCATTAAGCTTCCAGAAAAGCAAAAATGAGAGAGTCAAGCTCTAGCTTTTCACAAGAGCAAGGGGAAAATGGCCTGATTTTGAGAACAGCTTGCTGCACCCTCTTAGCCAGCAAACAACTGCAATTTTACAACTGCATGTCATAAGCTCTGGATGCTCTCTCCTGCATCCAGAGGGCCATGCATCCCCAGACCTGGTTGTATTTAAGTAAGAACAAAGCTGTGACCTGACATTTCATTCCCGTGGAGCAGATGCAGAACAGAGCACCTAAACCAACACTGGTGCTGTAAATAAAGGGACAACTCATCCAGTTCTGGCCCAGAAGGTGTGAAGAAAAACTCATGCCTAGCTGTCTGTATTTATCTTCTCTATGTTTTGTTTCTTCATCTTACCTATTTGTTTCTCTCAATGTCTGCAACATTAAAAGAAAACTATTACCCTAGAAAACTGAGTGTTTTACAGAAAAAGGGGAGGAATTTAATCTCTACTGTACTGCTCTAAAAATCATGGAAAGGGCACATATACTTACAGAGATTACACACAGACACACTTTTGAGCAGAAACATTAAGTACCCTTAATATAAGTGGGGAAATATCAGAGGTCAGTGAGGAAATTCCTTGAACATGAGCATAATCCAGGAACTGCAGCTCTGTCTGGCCTGGGACAGAGCACACACTGTCAGAGTCTGGTAAGACAGAGTGATCTGAGTGATGCCAGAGAATGGCAATACTACAGCTTCTCAATTTTGCTTGCATTGCAAATATCCTGAAGCAAGACTATTTTGAAGAAGAAAAGAAAAATCAAGGCAATAAAGCATCAAGTTTGAAGTGTATTACTCCCTGAAATTTATGCTCTTAAGTCCAGAGGTGCCTGGACACATAAGAATCAGCTTCCTTCTGCTGCAGGAATGCAACAGATTAACCTAACGCATCGATGGAACCTTGTTTGGGAAAGGAGAGAGATGCTGGCATCAGCCTGATGTATATGAAAGCAGACAGGCTACAAAGTTTAAGGAAGTATGAAAACTTTATGAGACAGTTATGTGATTAAAAAGGAGATAATGAAATGGACAGAAGTTGTCAAAAAAATATTTCATTTTGCTTTGCTTACTGAAATAAGTATTGATGGATACATCCCCAGCTTCATTGCAGTAAGCATTAGATTAGGGCTATTGAGCTAATTCACTGTGATGCATCGCATGACAGCAAGAAAAATTAAACAGTTCAAGCTGCAATCTTGTCAGATCTCAGAAGGCTGGCAAGACGTGAGTGATCTCATAGGGAACTTCCACAGAGAGCTGGGAAATACAGCTGGGAATTCAGCTCCTGTTTCTACTGAGCGTATGCTCAGCAAACTTCGCTCTAGAGGCTGAGGCTTCACCCAGGCTTCTGACCATGGAGATCACCAACAAACACTACTGGCACCTTTTGCATGTTAATCCTCTCTCAACACAGAACAGCTCCAGCTTACACAGCTCACACAGAAAGGAACAAAAACAAATGCTTTGGGGGAGTCCTTGAGTGAAGCTGCTCAAGTAATTTTATTATTTTAATGATAGGTAAGATCTTTTTGGTTAAAAACCAGGGCAGTTACGAAGAGGGTGGTCCATCAGTCTTCCAACAAGAAATGCCCTTCACTTTCCATGCCAGCCAGAAGTGCTGCAGCCTTTTCTGCACTGCAACCACCAAGCGGTATAAACAATTAGCCCCAGCCAAGATTTCTGAACCACCAGACCACAAAATCTCCCTAGAACTGCTGTGTACACTCAGCATATCAGGATGTTGCATATCCTTCATTAAAAGGACCACAGAACCACATGAAAAAAACTGAGGGCTTCCCCTTGCACTGCAAGCCTAGGGCAGGAGTTTCCACACACTAATGATAGATTCCAGTTGTTGAAGAATGGTCTGTTTTAAAAGTGACAGTGTGACAGTGCTCTGCAAATGTTGTACCACGGTTTACCCTGTAATATTAAGATGATTGTGCAGATTGTACTGGAGCAAATGAAATGCTGCTACATTTCACAAATGGTTTTTACACCTTATATTCCAGTAACGTGCCTTGGTCATGTCACAGGACATTGTACTTGCTTGCAATAGGTTCACAATCCTTAAACCTCAAAAACAGGAAACAATCTCTTTTAATACTATTATGTAAAAATTATCACATGGACATTTGCAAGATTCCTCCAGAACGAACTCAAGAGAGTTCTAATTTTTCCTGTTTTCAATTCTTTCACCAACCTCACTCCACTGTGAGTTTTCATGAGTGACTTTCACTGTGAGTTTCCATGAGTGACTTCATCACTGTCACAGAGTATAGCATAAATGTCCCATTCCACTGCAGTGGGAAAAATTTCTGTGCACAGTCTTAAGCAAACAAGCAGTGAATGTGACTTCCTTTTGATATGAAGAGATTGATAACTGAGT
>WAAE01013136.1:0-14676 GCA_013400495.1 Nicator chloris
TATTATATAATAAAAACTAGAGTCCCCAGATGGACCCAAGTACACAAGGAAGTGAAATTCTTTTATTTCTTGCTTGATTTTTCCCATACAGATTTACCAGAATGGCAAAAGATTTTTCCATTGTTCTGAGGGAAGGAAATAAAAGCCTCCATTTTTAACTCAACCTCTTTGAAGCCTTACAGAATGCATAACAGACACAGACACTAACACAGTATTTCCTATCTTTTGTCCTTTTCTTTCTTCCTTAGAAATAAATACCTTTTATAAATGCTCTCTAGTTAATACTTTGCAATGCTCAAAAGAGGACGAGACTATAACACTGGTGGCAACTTACTCTTTCAAATTTTTATGTGATACTCTCTTACTTTTCACTGTGTTCCCACATAAAACATTCACTCCTCCCCTTAATTCATTTCCTCTATCTGGGAAAGGGAGAGAAACACAAGTGTAATGGGGAAGTGGAGGATAACACAGACTGTCAAGCTGACATAGTTCTCAGGACCCAACAATTCAGATGGACAGTCTCCTTCTGTTCGTTGTATACTTGGTTCATCTGCCATTTAGGCAGCCAAAATTACCTTTTTGGGAGAAAAAGGAAATTTATCACCTTCTAGGCAGGGATCTTAAAACATTATGAACAAATCCCTTATGTTCAGGCTTCATAGTTTTTGTGAAGTGGAAGCTTACATAACTTACTGTTACTTATTTTAGCAAGCACAGCAATATAGGAAGATACAGAGACACCCAGCTGACAATGACGGCATTTTGGCCAAAGGAAGTTTTTGGCTTTCCCTGTTGGCAGGGCAGGGATATCTCTCAGAGCACTGATTAGGGAGCTTATAGCTCCCCTTACCCCCCAGAAGGGATAGAAATTTGGAGTGTATGTCCCAGCTGCCAAGCCTGATTTGAAGCTGGAAACCGTTTATGTCAGATTCCCTATGCAAGGGCAATTAGAACTGATAGGTCTTGGAAACACATGTGGCACCTGTACAAATGCCAAAACAGCTCAAAATTGAGGGAATTGTGGTAAATAATGATTAAAATAATCAGATTTAATTGAACTATCAAAAAAAGGAAAAACAAGTTTCTTGTTTTCTTTTTCTCCATCTTTCACCTGTGTTGTCCAGGTCTATACTAATACAGAGGTCTGATTCTGGTCTCACTGACATCTGTTTCAGCAGGGCAGGAATTACAACCTTGAACCTGTTCAAGCATGGCAAATGAAGAAGCTCCAGCTGACTGCAGCTTTGTACAGAACCGAAGTCAGCAGTCTCAGGGTCATGGAGTGCCTGATAGAGCTTCACTAACACTTGGTGCAAGCAGGATGTCCCCTCCTGTTACTAAACAGGTCAAAAAGTCAAGGTTTTCTTGTGGTTTTTTTCAATAGAAGGCTTGACATAGTGCTTAATCTTTGTTTACATGGAAAGATGTTTATATGGAAAGGTCTTTATGTGAAGCTTTAGAGCTTTGCATCAGGAAATATGATGGGGATGCTACTTCAATATCAGGTCATGTTTTGTGGACATCTGGACAGCATGAAAAGGGGATTTTAAGGGTTCCAGCACTGAGATAGGGAGTAAGAGATAAGGCTACCTGAAGGAGAAAGGGTTAATCTCACAAATTCTTAACTTCAACTACTGATAAAATCTATGGCAATTGGAGGCTAATATTTCTTTCTATAATTATCAACATTTTTACAGGCATATAAATGCATGTTAACTAACAACAATAAATCAGTAAACAAACAAGCAAATTTGGATGACACAAATTTGTTTTCACAAGTTTGCATACAGAGAATATATCAAATAGCCAAAATAAATAATTTTCAATTTTTCTTTCTAACAAAGCTAATTTCTCTAGCATTTGTAAACTTTTTTCATTAATATTTAAGGTAAAAAGCTAGAAAAGAGCTACTAAATAAATACATGTTTATTATCTAAGAGACAATCTTTCTTCTGTACCATCCATCTATCCCAGGAGCAGCACTATTGAAGTGAATGCAGAATGGCATCCAGTAGAAATCAAATAGTGAGAGTAGATACTGAATTTACATGTTGCCTTACATCTGCCGTATCTGTGTATGTCATGACTGCCCTTGAAGCCAGCATGTCAGTAGTGTGACGAGAATTTTGCACCTCAGCTTTCTACCCTTCTTGCTTTTAGATATAGTGATAATGGTAGCTGAGTGTGAAGCTAGGCTACTGACATGAGCTTAGTCCATAAGCAGCAGGCTTTTTCATGTACCAGAAACTTCTTTTTTTTCTTTCCGAAAAGCCACATGGAAGTAACAAATGAAATGTTATATATGCTGTATTTCATGTGCCTGCAATGCCCAGAGCAGCTGTCTGAGAGAGATCAACACAAATGAATGGTCAGTCTTTATTACTTGCAGTATGTGGTGTCATTAGCTGAGCTGAGGCCAGGAAAATGGATACAAAGTTTCTAAGTAAGGACCTAAAGCTGCAGAAATGAACAACAGCCAAGGTGAGCGTTTAGTTGTGACACAACTCATCCTGTGCTATAGCTCTCAACACCCACTCCTACACATCCCAACAGGAATATTAAAACACTTTTTGTATGCAATTCATTTAACAAAATACTGAGCAGTATCAGCATATGTACTGCAAATATGTTTCAAGTAATTCCACTTCGTATGATAAATGCAAGTGTTTATCTACAATAGAGCCTGCAGAAGTAAAAATATTTCCTTTGAAGTAACAAATAAATTAATTGTTCTCATGTCATCTAGGGACAGGAAAGTTAAATTGCTTTAGACAATACCTGTCAACCCATTGCATAAAATAAGCTACATTGAATCCTGTGAAATATTCCTTTGCATAGAAAAAAGCACATTACAATGTGCATATTTATTCTCATGCATAAAAGAAATGTAAACATTGCTCCGAGTCTGTGCATATAAGACACAGTGGATCACCTTTTGGAAAACAGAATTCATATGGAAAAATAGTTTTATTTAGAACCTGAGACACAACGTGCTGCATGATATTGCAATACATGACACTGTTGTCATGTTGTACTCTACTTCTTTAGAGGAAACAAGGGAGAAGAACATTAGTCTTTCACCCAGATAAGATGAGAAGAGAGATGTCTGTGAAGATGTGGATTGGAGGAGGAGAATGTTCCTCTGGTGGGTAGAAGCCTTGAGAGGTCCAAGGCAAGGGAGGGCAGGAGGGAAATAGAGCAGCCAGGGATGAGGCAGTCACAATCAGATGATCCATCCGCTGCATTGTAAAAAAACCAGGATTTGTCCCAAATACACAACTGCATTTCCTAAACTTTCATGACACAATTGAGTGTATTTCCCTAATCATGTTTAAAAAGTAGTTGCCTATGTGCCAGTCCCTCAGGAGGTTAGAGATGAAGCTTTTCTAATATGTAAGAAGTTCAGTGACCATAAAACTGTATTAAGCAGCCATTTCTCAAAAACATTTCAAAATATGTCTATCTATGTACTAAACTACAGCAGGAAGCAAAAACTACAATAAATCCCCTTTATACATTCTATCCATATTTAACTTATGTTTTCTTCTTTCTGTGAAATTTTATACATAATTTTTCTGCTGGTGATATTTGAGTCAATAGAGGAGATCAAAGAGTAGAACTAAAAATAATTAGAATTATTTCTTCTCCTCCCTCCTTTTCACACTTTCCATTTTCTCTCAGTTCTGTTTAATTTCTACTTTTTCTGCTTCTAGGAAATCTGTGTCCTTTTAAATTCAGCCAAAGCTCTGACAATTATACTTTTTTTTTTTTCTGGTATACTAGTGATAATAAAGATTCTACTGGATAAAAAATTCTGTTACTTAACAGAAACCAAAGCTATGACTCACACATTAGGTAATCAGTATTTTCCATAAAACCCAGCATTCTCTATAGGTAAGACACAAAGTTTTTAAATTTCAGAGATCAGCAGACACATGCCCTATAAACAACACTTATTGCAAATCTTTCAGTGGTTTGTGATTTGATTGTTTTTCTTTCAGCCTGTAATATGGGCAATGTGAATTGCCTGCAAAAAGGCAATATGAATAATTTCAGAAAATTTATCATGCTCTTTAAGTTAAATTTCTTGTTGATTTAATATAATAATTATTTGAAATTCAAAGTTCTTCTACTAATACATGGCATACTAAGAGAATATATTTGGTGGCTGCAACAATTAGCTCTTCTAATCCTACAGAAGCTTCAGCGAAGAGCTTTGCAGTAGTCCGGCTTGGTGAAAGAGACTTGTATTGACCTCCTTCACTAACAAACTCCTAACATGCTACATTAAACTCCATGTTTGTGAATAGACCCGGGAGGAATCCTTGGTATTACTGAGAATGAATATTTCAGTGCCATGCTTGGACCCAGGGCAGGAAGGTCCATTTGGATGCTTTGAGATTCCTTCTGAAACCAATGAATCATTTCAGCTGCTGCTTTACAGACCCTCAAAAAGAGGCTGGTACACAACTACAAACCACAGCCTACTCTAGTAACCTATTTCAGAATTCTCCTGTGTATTTCTACAACAGGACACCAAAACTGGTTTTCTAATATTAAGAAGAGTCTCTTTTGCATCACAAATGACAAAACCACCTGTGGGAAAGCAGCAGTTTATGCGTGGAGGTGATTCATAAAACTGAAACAGAATTAAAGCAGATGGAGAGAATTTGACCCCTGCTTAGAATTCCTACGAATATGAGTTGTCTGATCTTGAGATCTTTTTGTTATTGTCAGCTCTTTGACAACATTAGGATTAAAAGAAAGGAAGAAATGCAACAACATCTCAGTTTTGGCAATTCTAAAGCTGTGGCTGCTAGGAAAAAAGAATGATTATGGTGAATGTTCAGATTGTCACCTCATTCATGAATGCAGCAAGTAGATAATTTTTTTTACTCACGAATACGTCCATTATGGACTTGTCCAGAAACTGGATTTTTTATCTGTACATGTGAGTAAAGGAAGAAGAGCTTGGCTAAGTGTATGCTATACAAACAGGAAGAGCAGATTTTGTCAGGCTTTTTCCTGAGTGTAGGTAAGTATTGGGAATATACTATTTAAATGATATGTAGACATGACTGTAGACATGTTTCCATCACACACATGTAGGCTGGCTTCTCAGGTTGCCTAGTTCAATCAGATGTTTACTAGGAAAAATCACAGAGCAGTTACAAAGTACTTAAAAATGCAACCAAAGAGTATAAATAAAGCATAGAATACCTGGGTAAAGAAGAAGTGGATAAAAACTCTCAAACTACTTTAGAACATCTTTGGTTTCAGCTCTTTCAGTATACAGTCTAAACCCATCAACACAAAAATCTCTTTTGCAGCAGAACCGGGTCTGAACATTTCAGACCTGAGCATAAGGTGTGGCCATTCTGTATACGGAAACAAGCAAATTTTTTTTGTAAGAACAATGCCTTTTAGAAAGTCCAGATTTTTTTTTTATTTTTACTATTTTGACTAATAGCATTCAAGACAGATGCATTTTTAGATTTCAGTACAATGAAACATTTATGGCTTAATTCAATTCGCAATTCAATTACATATTAAAACCAGAAAATTTAAAATTAAATCACTGAGAAGGTCATGTTGCTGTAGCTATTCAAACAGATCACCTCCACATCACCTCCACAACCTATGAAGCTATGTCTCATTCTAAAGCTTAGTAAATTAAGCAATTTTTTTTAGAAAGAATGGCAGGTAAGCAATCTTTTGAATCTTTTCTCCCTGGTCCTGAAAATTCTTCCCTATTTGGATACATGTTGGAAAGGCTTATTCACAAGGTCTATTTTAGTCTTTTGACTGAAAAATCAGTCTGAAGGAGACCAGGACAGACAGACCAGGACCATAAAATGATCTTTATCTTTGTTTTTGTTTTTGTTTTTCCCTTGGCTTTTGATGCCTTATTTTGTGGGGTATATTTGTGCTTTTTTTAATCAGGAAAAGTAATTAAATACACTTCTGAGGTTAGAAAAGCTTTTATAAAGAGACAATCTTTAACAGGCCACCTACAAATGATACTAGTTAAGCTACAGTGATATTTATATAGTTCCTTTCTAACTGAAAAATCCATAGCTTTGTGAATAACTTCGTCCATAGCTGCCCATGATAAATAGGAAACATTCTCATTTCCTTAGGAATATTCCTTATTCCTTTCTAATATTCTTAGAGGGAATATTAGCCAACTTCCCAGCCTTATTTATGTACCCAGACACCTAAACCAACTGGAAACAGAACAAACCCTTCCTGAATACCCAACAGAGGGTTTTTCCCTCATACACATTTTCACTTTTAAAACAGGTTTTAAAGTAAATAATTTTTGTTTGTTTGTTTTCTTATTTTTAATTCAGACTTGTGCTAGAGGAGTTGTGGTTCTGTTACAGGAAATGCTATGGGTGATGCTGATGGCAGCATGTGGATGTGTAGGACAGTGAGCATTGGTGCATGTGTCTGCAAAACCATGGATGTGCTTTGTGGGTTTTTGGTTGCTATGTAAAGTATGTAATTTGAAAATATTACAAACATATTAAAATGTACTTTAGCCTCTGCTTTCATAGTATCTTTTCACATAAGGAGCCACCTCAAGAAAATCATGTTAAACCTAGTGATACCGAATAAGTCCTAGGGGAAGTGATGCGGCTAACAGGTGCTTATGATCTTTACTGTTTGAGGAAGAATGCCTTTTACTCTGCTGGCTGAAATATTTTTACTTCAGTTTTAAGGATGCATGATCCAGCTGTGCAAAACTCTTCTAGCACAGTGCTCTAACTTTCAAGATCTTTTTCATAAACTAGTTATTATAAGAATAGCAAAATGAAAAACCACTTTAGAAGCTTTTTTTAATTTCTCCCCATCAACTTAAAGAGTATTAGTTTGGACAGGACAAGCCTAGGCAGCACAGGCACATATTTACTAATGCCTATCTTGCAGCAACAGCAGTGGCACTTGGTGTAATCTAGCAGTAGAAATTCTCATAGAACAGCTAATATGTATGGACTTGGAAATTTGGGGGCAAAAGAATAAAATCACTCAGTGGTGCTGCTCTTCTATTAAATTCACTTTTTTTTTTTTTTATTCTTACATATATTTTTATCTTTTGCCAGATAGCTTTTTTGCTGGCTTTTCAGAACTTGGCTTCTTTTCTCTTATTCTGCTTCTAGTCATTGTATTAAATCAATTTCAGATTTCATTCTTTTGTTGTCTTATTATCATATTTAGTTATTCAAAACTGAGAGCATGCTACTTTGTACTGATTTAATACAAAGAATCTACTCATAGCCTTATTCCATGGAAAGGTCTACAGAACAAAAGGAATGTCAGGCTCATTATAGGACAATATGCTCTGCAAGGATCTAATTCTTTGTTATGAACACAAGCGAGAGGTGAAGGGATAATGACAAATGCTCACATTTAACATAAAATAGAAGGTTGCTGCCAAGATGTGGAAAAAATTACTTTAGGAAGTCTAAGAATGAGGAAAAGACACCCATATATTTGGGGAGGGGGCAGTGAGAAATCAACATTTTATTTTGTAGGAAATCAATGCTAAATATGCTTAATATGTCAAATTCAGGTGATAATACACTTTCATCTCTAGTCAGTCTTGAGCTAGTTACTATGTGGTTGTTCTTACACCATCAGTGCTCAGCTGACACAATGCACTGGGCTTCACAAAGATTATTGGAATACCTCTTTCCTGGTGTCATTTCATAAGAAGTGCTCTACTTCTGTGGTGGAGAGGCAGGAGAGGCAGTTCCTTAATCAGTTCTCTGTAAGCCAGTCCATTTCTGTCTCCCCACAATAAATGTTTTATATTCCTTCCCATGGAAGGCAGAAGGAAATTAAGAAGCAATAAAAGAAGAGGAAAGCTACCTGACAGTAGCCTTCACTATTGCTGGGAAGTTAAACAAAAAAAAAAAAAAAAAAAGGAATAAGGGGTGAGGAGCAGGAAAGTAAAAAGGAAAAAAAAGAAAGATCTGACAGGCAGGAGGAATAAAAAAAATATAGGATGCTCCTTGATATTGCAGTTTCCATTTGTTTGAGTGCTCCCAGAGAAGAAAATAGAGCTGCCTGCATGTGCATACTCCGGTAAGAAAGAGATTCCTCTTTTGGTATTTTTCCATTTTTTCCTAAAAAAACCCACAAACAAACAAACACAAAAAAACCAAACCAAACCAAAGAAACCCACAAAACAAAATCCCAACATGAAAAAGACTGATATTTTTTTCTCCCTATGAAACTTGAGCTAGGCTTTCATTACCTAGTCATGACTTGTCTGACTAGATAAACTTGAGGTTAATGAGGTCACTGTAGCTTAGTAATTACTTGCATTAATCAAATATCAAATATCAATATTAAATATCAAAAATCAAAATATCTAATATCAACACAGTTTAATACGGCGTTAGGGAGGAGGGCTTGCAGGCTTTTTTATGATGAGTTAGAAAGCCAACTCCAATCAGTTCTTAGCTATGATGAGCCTATTCAAAATTTCCAGAATTCGGAGGTAACTGCTGAGAGCTTGATTCTGATGATGATAATACCTTAGCTCTGTAAGTAGCTCATTATATTTTTACTCTGTGTGACCCATGCTAAGTTGCAAACCAAAATGATCCAGGAATACAAACTGAAAAGAAGAAACCCTTACCTACAGTAAAGTCAGTAAGCATTTGCCATGGTAAGTAATTAGAATAAAAGAGAAAGATTTATCTATACAAACCAACATTTGCAAAACAGAGGTCAAACTAATTTTATTTGCAAATTATGTTCTAGCTTTTCCAGTGATGACAATTCAGTACTGTATTCCATTTTCTTTGGACACAGTAGGATTTCCAGAAGAGTGTCCCTTTAACTACTCACAACAGTTCCCCACAAAATCAAGGGTAGATGCAGATGTTGGCATAACAATATCTAAAAGAGAAACTTCTTGAACTTGTTCAAGAATATTTTCATGAGCAATTATTTCTATAGAAAATTGAGAGAGTATATGTATAGGAACTAGGATGTTAGCATATGTTTGTCCTCTCATAGCATCCAAATAAGTAAAAAATGGCTGGAGTCCATCATACTTTACACAATGTAAACAGAACCTTCTCAACAAAAAGCAAATGAGCAATTTTTATAATTACATAATTACAAAACTTTATCTAATTTATAAGATCAGAGACCGAAGCATTGAATGAGAACTACTGTAATGCACAAGAATTATACTTGATCAAGTTTTCAGTATTGCTAAAACAGCATACAATTTGAATCCCTCAAATGTGATTGCCAATTTGTGCACAGGTTTTTTTCTTCTCACATCATTTTAACAGATGAATTAAGCTCATATTCAGAGACTGTGAAGAAAGGGTAGCAGAGAAATTTGATTTATACAGTATATAAATCAAACATTTCCCAAAACTGAGCTTATTGATGAAGAAATACCAAAACTTTTGCTAGATTTGAATTCTTATGCCTACAGGAATCAATTCACAAATGTGATTATAAAATGAAAAAGGCTGAAATGTGTTGCAGCATACATGCACTTTATGATGTTTGCTCCCCGCACTCCTGATTCCCTGAGCTCCCTGCTCCCTTTTGAAGCACTCTGCAGCTGCTTTCCTGCTGCCAGCCTGCCTGCCTGCCTGCCTGCCTGCCTGCCTAGGCTTCCTTTAATGGAAATCAAGCCACAGTGGGAAAGAATCCATTTGCAGAGCTTGTCCATGACAAATTGAGGGTGTTGCCAGGCCACACACCTGCAGCAGGGAACTGAAAAGTTATTCAGGATCGTACATCATAAGCATAGCCAATGTTTAGTACAACACAGGACAAAGACTTCATAACAACTCGGTCAGGACAGGAAGGATCCCATAACAATTTAAATTAGAGGAGGATGCAAAGATTTTTCAATTACCCAAGATGGAGCTTGTATTTAAAGTTGATAGAAATATGACTTCATAAATAATTTTATCATCTGGCGAACTATCACTGCTTCCTTGCCTAAAAAGAGGTATTAAGACTTGATCAGTACAAACAAGCATTATACCCATCTTTCAACTAAAAATAAGAAAGTTGGGCAAGAAAGCAAATCCAGCTGGAAGATGTTTCCACAGGAACTCTGCCTCTATCTTCCAATGAAAATGAAAACCGAGAATTCTATTTATCTGTCACTGCTGTTACAACTTTTGTAACATCCTTGTGGCTCCACAGTAATTTACCGTGAGAACCTCACAAAATTGTATTTCTGTATACAAGATACAGACATACTGTTAGAGCACACATAGTAAATCTGATCTGCCCTCCAGGAAACAGCAGTTTACTAAGAAAATTTGCAACAGAAACAAAAATGCTTTTGATCCTCAGAAAGCTTGTGCTCCAGGACAGCTTGCTTGCAGGTGTATGAAGTCCACGAAAGAAAAGGGAACCTGTGTTTTTATTAATTGATTGAAAAAACCCTTTTTCAAGGCAGACTTGAAACTGTGCAAAACTCTGTTGAAAATATAGACATTAATCCTGATACTCAGATCTGACTGATCATGGCTGAATAACTGTGGGAAAATGACATGTACTATTTGAAAAGGGAGTCTTTCCATGAAAAAGACTGAAGGTGAAACATCTAACATTGGTACCCTTTTGATATGTTTTCCAAAAACATGAGACACGTTCCTGAAGAAGGAATTTATGAGCCTTAAGAGTGATTTCTAACTGAGAGGATTTAACATGGTCCAGAAAGGGACATACTGAGTGAGATGCGGGTAAATCACTGAAACCTCTTCTGAATTTGATGTAATTTGGTGAGATGTCTTTAGACACATCAGTGGTAGTATGTCTTCAAGTGTTTTCAACTTCCTATAGCAAGAACAAGTGAATCAATAAAGGAATACTAACCCGGTGGCAGAGGTATCAAAATCCCACAATTAATCTCAGTTCAGATGTTTTTTATGTAGTACAAAACTAAATTAACTCTTCAACTGGCATCACAACTTTTGGCACCTAGATTGATCTTAGGAGGCTCTTAAAATGGCACAGTGAATGATACAGAATTTTTTAAGTTTTTCAAATTTTCATCCATCTTCAAGCTTAATTCTCATTTCCTGTTGTGTAAACCCCGATTTGATTACTAGTGCCATGGATTAGGTGACTGTCACCTTTCTGTGGTGTGTGCACATCCTCTGCACTGGAGTGGAAAGGTAATGTGGTTCTCATGGGAGACTCCAACAAATGCCATTACATGGCAATCCTGAAAATTACACAGTGGGGTAGAAATTACAACTACAAACAAGAAGCATGATGCAAAAAAAAAAAAAAAAAAAAAAAAAAAAAAAAAAAAAAGGGGAAAAAAAAAAAAAAAAAAAAAAAAAATAAAAAAAAGANAAAAAAAAAAGAAAAAAGGGGGAAAAATCAAGCTACAAAGCCAAGCATTATAATTAAGGCAAGAATCAAGTTTGTCCATGCCTTAAAAAAAGATGCACAGCCGCATGACCCCCGGGTTCAATAATCCACTAATTACAGGTGAAGTGAGCCAAGGAATCCACGAGGACTCTGATTGACCAGATTGACTTCACAAGCAAAAACATAAATGAGCACTACAGCCAAGCAGATTTCTACCTGGAGCACTGCTCATTTGCAGCAGTGCTATTTCTAGTGTCAGTGATAAATGCAAATAGGATCATTTGAGGCTGCCATAAACATTCTATGGCCTGCATTAGGGAGAGCACAGCCAGCAGGTGGAGGGAGGTAATGCTTCCCCACTACTCAGTACTTGTGAAGCACATCTGAATTTCTGGGTCTAAGCCTGGGCTCTCCAGTACAAGGGAGGGATGTGGACTTACTGCAGCAAGTGCAGTAAAGGGCTGCTAAAATGGTTAAAGGATAGCAGTATCTGATGTACAAGGAGAGGAGGAGACAGCTGTCACTGTTCAGACTAAAGAAGGGAGGCTCCTGGAGATATTATCCACATGTATAAACATCTAATGGAAAAGACTAGGGACCTGGACTCTTCCCAGTGGCATCCTGTGTAAAGACAGGAGGTTGTGTATTTCTCAAACTGAAATACAGGAAATTCCTTTTTAATTTAGGAAAAAAACTTTTTTTTTTTTTTTTTTTTTTTTTTTTTTTTTTTTTTTTTTTGTGAAGGTTGTCAAACAATGCAATGTGATGTTTAAAGATGTCATGGAGTCTTCATCCTTGAAGACACCAGAAATTTGGCTGGACACAAGGCTGAACAATGTGTTCTAGTTGACTCTGCTGTGAGCAGCAGGGTTGGATTAGCTCAAGTCCAGAGGTAACTTCCAACCTCGTTGTTTCTGCCATTCTTTTATCTGCCAGCATCCCCAGCCCCATGGTGCATGGTGCTGAAGCCATCCAGGCTGAGCCATCAGCTGCTCAGCAACACAGCTCTGGGCTGCAGCTTTCTGTATTTTCAGAAATTTCAGTTGCCATGGGGGAGATGATACATTTGAGAGGTTCTTCTTTGAAGATGTCTGATTTGAGAACTTGAATTAAATACAGCAGATGCCAGTAAATGGCAGTTTAGGAGTGTTAATTATGCTCTGAATTATGACACCCTTATATTTGATTATGCATATATCTTAGCACCATTACATATAAAACAATCTTTCCATCTTATTGATCAAAAAAAAAAAACTTTATTGGAGAAAATTAAGAAAAGATTGCCATTTTTAAGTGTGACATAAGTGTTCCTTAAATAAAACGTGATCTCTTTTTTGGTATTTGTAGGATCTTATGGATCTTACAGAAGGAATTTATCTAATCTAATTTTGTTTGGAGAACTAACTTTTCAATGACTAAAGTGAAATTAATACTCCCTTGTATTAATGCTTCAATTAATATAACATGAAATACTATTCTTTCAATTACTCACTGCAAAGATCCTACTCATAAGCAAAGTTCTTTGCTTTTATTTGGTGCAAGTTTGCAAGTTATTACTAGTACACACATAACAATTGTGACAGGGATGAACAGTGACTTTCCAAGAACTATGGCAGTCCTTTGTGTGCTGATGATTCAGTTCCTCACCAAATGTCCAAATTCGCTGTTCTTGTCCAGCATTCATTTGTCACCCTGGTCACAGCAGATTTACACTGCAATGATCATCATATCTAAATCTGCACGGCACATCCTGGAATAGGAATTCTGTGTGCAACAGAAGCTCTTACTCCTTTTGGTACAGAAACCTGATAACGGAATTCAATTATATCAGTTGCTCAGAAGCTGTTTCTACTTTTTTTTTTCCCCCCAGAAATGTCTGGTTGTCTGATGCAAGAAAAGTGAGACTGAAAAGTGAGAGTTGGGGTAGTTTGCAAATGAGGGCAAACATTAGCAGGGCCACACCCTGCCTTGAGACTAATTTTTGTTTTTGAAGGCAAGATACTGCATCAATGCATTATCTGTTAATACAGTAATTTTATGAGCTACACAATGTCCTATGCTATTTATCACTCAATCAAGTTTCATATTGCTTGTCAATAACTTAGGAAATGGCAACAAATTGGGCTTTGGCAGATTATTTTCAGTTGACTAACTGGTGGCTGAAGGAATGAAATCCTTCTTTAGCTGACAGATTTCTCTTAACATGGCAGGCAGGGAAGCATAGTGTGAAGCTGTTATCTTTATTAAACCATCTTTCACTTCTGACAGTCAGGAAAGCAACAAAACATTCACACCTTAAGTTTGATACCCTCTCTTGCATAAAGTTGGTCTGTTCAAAACCACTTGGAGACATGCTACTTTTGTTTTGGTTGATCTTGACACTTGCTTCCACACAAGCTTATTAAGGTACAACAGTCAGTGAGCCACAAGAAATAATACCCCTCTTCTCTTGCTGTGTAGGTATGGTGCTCCTCTAAACTCATCCTTCGGCTTACAACAGCTGTTTTTCCTGGTGAAATTTTGTGTTTGCTTCCATGTGACTTGATAAGGCAACTGTTCCTACTGTGAACTTACTGTTAATCGTACAAGCCCAACAAAATTATTTATCATCCTGGGCTTCCAAAAACTATCCATTGGTTCCATCCAGTGAAAATACCATGAAAATGCTTTGGTAAAGATTTAAAATTTGTTGACTTACTCTGCTGCCGTGCAAGAACTAAGAGCACGATTTCAGACCTGGGCAACTCTACAAGGAGTGTTTTATGAATTTGTGTTCTAAATTGAAGTTGGCCATCTGATACGCTGATGTTGTGTAAACGATCCTTTTTTTCTGTGCTTATCTGGAAAGGCGTTTCCCTTCTTTCATTGCTTAGGTATTACTTTAAATAGTAGCACTCCAAGGCTATTGTAAAAAAGGTATGAAACACATATTGCACGGAATATCACTAGCAACAAGTAAATATAAGCCGTGGTAGAGAAAATGCGAATAAAACAAATATGGCAGCACACGTGTTCAAACAGAAGGGCATGTGGAAGGATACTGGTGTGGAAAAGACGTCAGTAACCACAGCGCCTTGCCCCCCATGACACAGGTTCCTACTCGTGCGGAAGCCGCAGACAGAAGCTCCCGACTGCGCAGACTGACATTTCTCGAAACCTAAACCCGGGGGGGCCGCAAGGCGAGGCGGCACTGGCGGGGCGGCGGTAGCGGGGAGCCCGTGCCCCGCTCGCACGCCCCGGAGCCTCCGCCGCTCCCCGCGCAGGGGCCGCTCCGCTCCGCGCCGGCGGCGCTCGGCG
>WAAE01013136.1:14691-41420 GCA_013400495.1 Nicator chloris
CCCTCCCGCCGGGCCCCGCCGCCGCCGCGCCGCGCCCGCTCCCCAAATACACCTTGGCGGCGCCGGGGAGCGGCAGCGGCGCCTGCCCAGAGCCCCTCGGCGGGGCTGCGGCCGCGGGCACCCCGCGCCATGGTGAGTGACGGAGGCAGGCGGGGAGGGAGCGAGCCAGCGAGCGGCGCCCCGGGCGCGGAGAGGGGCGGCGGGGACCCTGGACAGCGCTGGGACGGGGCGCCCGGCCGGGACCGCGGGGCGCTCGGGGCGCGGCCGGGGCCGGGGCTCTCTCCTGCCGGGCGGTGATGGGTGCCGAGCCCCGGGAGCGGGAAAGCCTCTCCTTTCGGCGCCCCGAGCCCCGTGTGCTCCGTGCCCCGAGCCAGATACGGGCGTGAGCGGAACAGGCATCGATTCGGGGCTGGAGGCGCTCGGGGAGCCCGCTGAGGGCTCCAGCCGTGAGGGGTACTCCGGCGGCCTTTGTGCATTGTGAGGCTTTCTAAGAATTCGCGAACTGCTGATGCTCGGCAAGCTAATTAAACCCATTCAGGCTGGTGTTACGGCGTTATGCTTAGGTAAGGTTTCTTATCCGGTTTTCAGAGCAATTTATATCATTCCACCTCATGAATTAGACACAAACCTGGTATTTCATCACATACTTGATGCTGTAACAATAACTTCATCTCTGCATCTGCTATTCCAATTATTTCTTTTTCCTAGGAAGAATAAATGAACCCCCAAAGTGTGTTGCATTCATGATGATTAGCAGTTGTTCAGTCAATTTTCTCCCTCTTCTTTCCATTTTTTCAAGACTTGAGGCTCATAATCCCTTTTCTGAGTGAATAGGTTTGTTTCTGTGGCTAAAGCTCCGTGATCATTACTAGCCTACGTTTAGTATTCCCTTTATAAAACCATTGCTATCTCTAATCATGAGGCACTTGAAAAGTTTTTCTCTCATATATAAGGGAGTGCTTTTACATCTTTTATACATCTTATGTCCCGTCTCAAGCTTGATCTAATGCTGCTTCTAAAATGGCTCTATTTTCAGAGCTGGTCACTTGTTCTGTGGCTGTAGTAAGATGGCTTTCTAAGTTCGAAGGATGATTTAACAGGGAAAAAGTCATAAGCAAGGATGCAGTGTGCCTGTAATGCTGTATTTGGGCTTTTCACTTCCACTGGAGTACAGGTTACACTGTGCTGCATGTAGGTTGGTCTAAAGAGACATGGTCAGACATTTGCTCTTTGGAATACTAGTAGGAAAACCAAAATTTTTATTCACTCAGATTTTCCATTATTAAGTCTGAGAATACAGAGCTACAGAAAAATGTAACAGAGTAATTTTTATAACAAGTGTAAGAGTTTAATTATATTTGTATGAATAGAACAAAGTGTTTTACTTATTTGGAAGCAGTCTAATCTTAGAATTTTTCCTAACACAAAGCTCCCAATGGAGCCACTCCCTTTTCTTGTAGTTAGAATTAAGATGATTTGTTTCCAAACTACTAAAAGTAGTCATAAGGAAACATACACTTTAAATCGTATAAATGGGTCTACTACTTTTCTAGGGTCAGGAACAAAAGGTGGTGACAGCCTGTACTGGGAAGAGTTTCCTGTAACAGACTATTTTACATAATTAATCAGAGAAGTTAATCAATTCAGGCATCCAGAGAATGTGTGCAAGTGTATTACAAATGATCTCTTTGTAGGGAGGAGAATCGTAGAGAAGTTTCTTGCTTGGATTGTGTTGCTCTGGAGTGCCACATACGGCCATACGTTCTGATGACTGTTCTTTGCCAGTAGCAAGAACCTTAAATGAACCAGGTGATTGTAAGGAAGCATGAGGAGTACTGTAGCAGTGATATAAAAACTCTGTACTCCCATTCTCAAAAAAAAAAAAACAAAAAAAGCTTTTGCTGAAATTGTGCTCATCCAAAGCAGGCAGGAAAAGTATGGAAGGTGAGAGAAGGAAAGGCCGTATTGAGATATCCTGGTTGTACTTCTTTTTCCTGCAGAAATATGTAGCTTGCAGCTATTGTGAGTCATGACAATGCAAAATCATCAGGCAAACATTGGAGGAGAAGGTAAGGAATTTAGCTGTACAGCAGTATTTTTACCCTTTTTGACATCAATAAAATGTCTCACCGAGGTCTCGCCATCCTCTCTTCCACTGGTTCACTTGCTGAGTACTCACTTAAATTAATCAAATTTTTGATGAAACACTAAAAATGAGAGGTCGGGGTCCATAAATGTAAGTACTCGAGTGTATTTGTCTTATTGGGATTAATGCTTTCTTTAAAAAAGAAATCTGTCCCTAGCCTACTATGACAGTCTGTTTCTAAACAGATCCCATGGTGAAATCAAAACATAAGTAAGAGTTGATAATAAAATCTAATATGCCAAATATCAGTAGTATTCAAAACCTGGTTATGTCATGCCATAAAAGATAAGATATCAGTGCTGTTATGAGTATGAATGCCATCTGTTTAAAATTCTAAAAAAACCCCCCAACACTCAAAATAATTAATCCAAGCAGCTAGGATAGAGTTTGTAGCAAACACAGCTATTTACCTTTTAAATGGAATAAATTGTTAAGAAAAAAGTACTGTAAATCATGTCATGCTTTAAAAAATCCCCCAAAACTAAAAACCAAGCACCTCAGCAATCTACACAAGCATATGCTACATTCTAAATTAGCAACAAGGAAATATGTGTAAGGCAATACTGGCTGTATTTTGTATCTACTTTGTAGACTAGCAACAGGTTTTAATTTTTCTTTATAAAAGCTTAATCATTTAAGAAAAGTTCTGTATAGGTAAAAAGAAATCTTATTTTAAAAATTACTGAAAATTACAGGACACAATTTAAGTTATTTTGTTGTAATGTTACTTAGAAATCATTACATTTCAGATTGCAGATTTTATTAACAAATGAAATTTTGGCCATTGAAGAGCTGCCACTAGAGTTCCTTTGCTGGGATTCCTTGCACATTCCTTGTGCTATTTACTTTTTAAAGTCCTTTATTGTCTATGTGTCTTTTAAAATTTACTGCATTTATGTAGATGTTTGCCATTGCAATTAAGATTTTTAGCATTTGAAATTAAATTAGGGCCAAATCTCATATTTGACATTACTTTGAGTATTCTTTCTAGCATGTCTTCACCATTTGAGATGTGGCTGTGTGATGATTGTATATTGTATGGCTGTATGTATGATGTTTATTCAGTGTGTCTTGCATGAATAGTTGTATGACAAGTAGAGATTCAAGTTTATCATTAAACATTATATTTTTAAGTAAGTTCAAGGCATTGGTTTTTGTTCAACAAAGCAACACTGTTCAGGGCAGAATGTTAGTTTCTGTTTAATTTTAAAATTACAATAGGATTTAAGCATGTGCTTATATTGACTAGGGCTTCTAGCTATGGTGTTAACAAGAAGTTAAATTTTTCTAATAAAGGCAGCAAAACTTGCTAGAAACAGCAGATTTTTTATAAGGTTTTTGTTTATAGATTCACATGCTTTGGGACAATTGAAAAAACCATATTAATATCTATAATTAAGCCTTTTACTTGTACCATAGGCACTGACTACAGCTCATTTGTAATATGCTGTTCTTCCATTTTTTTGGTTGTCCTGCTCTGGTGATGGCAGTTGTAGGTCAGTGCTAGGAAGTGGCTCACCACACAGGATATTTATTTTGGTAGATGTGGTGTCTAGAGCAAGCTGACATCTACTCCCTTTTTGTTGGAGTTCACGTTTCACTGCTCTCAGTTGTTCTGCTGTTTCATGACCTAAGCCAGAGCAAATATGATCCCCATGGATTAATTTTACTTCACCACAGAGAGGCCTCACCACGTCCCGTTCTTTCATTCAGACCCCAAGCACCTCTGGGAGCTTCAGGGCCTCCACAGGCCTTCAGTCTTCAGGAGAATCCCACCTCATCAGAGCATAGTATTTTGTGATTTTCATTTCCACTTGTTTTTCATTCATGTTTCCCATTATATGATAGTTTTGTTAAGTTGAATAGATGCCCTTGCTAAGAATATTACTGCTTTCAGATTTAATTGAGATTTAATTGCATTTTAACTGACACTGTTATTTGATTCAAATGCTCCCTTCCATGGTTCCGACCATCGCTGCTACTTTTAAGCACTCTCCCGGCTACTTGAACTTGGCAGTATTGTGGTACACATTATTCTTGATTTTACTGCTCTGACTCTTTAAATTAGTTCCTTTGTATTACTTAAAGTCAATTTGTGAATTGATTTTCTTCTTGCATATTCACTATTCACACTCGAAGTAGCTGTTCCAAGAGAATGGTGCCCTGCTAGCAGAAGCATTCGAAGGAGCCCCCTTGTGCAAGTCAGCCCCAGGAGGGTTATTCCTCACAGGGAGCACACTAAGCCCAGATGATAACCAAGCTGTGCCCTTGCATGTTATTCCTGAGAGGGTATTTCTTTCATGAGAGCCTCTCTCTGTACTTCCTATGCATAAGTATCTGCCTGTGAACAGAATGCTGTGTGGTCCCTGCTTGAGTGACAAGGCCACTTTTTCTCTGCCCTAAGGCAAGGGGAAAAATGCCTGGACACTTGCACTCCTGCGGGGGCCTGTGGGGCATGGAGCTGTCTGGAACTCTCCCTTGGGATGGTTTGGCTGTGCCTTGCACTTCACGCATGGCTATGCCCATTGATTGTTTCAGCTAAGTCCATATAGAAAATAGGTCAGCCATGCAGTGGCTCTGGAAGAGAGCTTTAATTTTGTGATTGTAATCTAGAAACAGGTCGTGTGTATCATCTTGGGGGAGACTGGAACCGCTTCCAAAGATGTTATCAAGCATCGTGGAATCTAGCCCTTAGACAGCTATTTGTATTATTTGTATTCTGCAGGGAATATCCCATGCAAGTCATCCAATTGCTTTCCTGTGAATGAAATTTAAATTTCTTGTTAGAAGGCAGCATGCTAAAATTCTTTTATTATTTTCCCCTCCACAAATGAAAATTGAAAGAAACATACATTTATGAAGTGAATCTGTTTCTCAGCCCAGTTCTGAGTTATTCAGAACAAAAATACATCATGTTTTTGTGGAAAATGTATTTTGTGAGAATCTTCCTGGTGTAATTCTGGAATGTCACTGATTCCAGAGAGTGCAGTAAAACTTATGGTTTCTGTGATGCCACACAGAGTAGTTGCTGCTAAACTCTCCACTTTTAATGAATAATAGCACAGAAACAAGTTTCTCAATAGTATATTAGACAGAAGTGTGTTGTACGGCAATGACTGCCTTTCTGAAGCTGACCAAGGTAAACATGTTTAATTTCATTTTAACCTTGCATTTCACTTGGCACTTGATAGAGATGCAGACTGACAAAAATAGTTCAGGGAAAGCTGATTACCCTCCTCGGCAAATACAGAAACTCTTCACACACAAAAGAGCATTAGTAAAACAACAGAGGAACACCTCAGCAATATTTCTAGTTTGTTATTGGGAAAAATTGGGCTTTTATGTTTGCTCATAATGATTTCTATGATTTGAAAACACAAGACAATATACTCAGGTACTGCCTTCTGGTTAATAGGGAGGGCATCTGCTTACACAAATAGCTATGTTTCTCCCTAGCCCTGACTGCAGGCATCCAGGAGCCTAAAATACTCATTGCAGTTCCTGTTTTAAATAGAACTGCTAAAAATGGCAAAATTTCCATGTCTTTGGAGAAAGCATGTATCAATCTAACTTTAAATTTCCTTTTTTGTTGTTTTTGCCAAAGTTGTCTTCATAGTTGTCTCTTGTCTCTTTGCACTGGCAAGCTGAAAGTGTAAAACCATTTGCCTTCACAATAAGAAAAATCTTTGGTGGACTGATAAATTTTTGAAATTTTAGGGAAAATAGAGCCATTAGTCCATAGAACTCACAAGGCATATTTAGAGGTAGGATTTTAGAATTTCCCCATGGGAAGAATGGTATGAAGGGAGAGAGTCTTGTGGCTTAAGTAACTTAGCAAGGCTTTTGGTCAATGGGGAACCGTTTTGTTTTTTTTTTTCTCAAAAACTTCAGGAAATCATGACAGAAACAATTACAATTAATTATAGATTGAATTAAATGCTTATTTTGGTACAGTTAAAGGTTCCCAAACAAGTCGCATGATATTAAAAAGCAGCCGAGGGGAAATGCATTTCCTTTAAGGAGTTATGAAGCCTTCAGAAATACCAGAATGACATTATACCTGCTGTGTGTTAGCCATGAAGATTTACTGTGAGGATAAACCTTCCTTTAGTGTGAGGAACCTTCCTTGTTCTGCTTGTACATTTAGCACCTGCACCCTTTCATGAATCCTATCTGCAAAATCTATTGGAATTTTACTGTGTAAAGTGTTTTCATCCCATTGTTGCTTTTAAAATCTGGCTGCCAATTTTTATAAGGTCAAACATAACTTTTCTAAATCACTCAGATCTACTAAACTTCCCAACAAACTTGTGCAATGTCTTAACTTGTGCTAAGACATCTGGATTCACTTCTTAACTCGGCTGCAGTCTTTTGTGACCTCCAGCATGCCTTATTTCCCCACTTATAAAGGAGGTATCGTTGTTATGCTCCTTTCATATCCGATTTTTCTGTCTTAGCCCTGCAGTGGGCAAACCCTTCAGGTCAGACATCGTCTTTTGCTCTATATTTCGATAGGGCCCTGCTCTTAATTGGAGTCTTCTGGGTTAAAATAAGAAATAGGCCTACCAACAGCAAGAGAGAGAGAGCAGAATGCAGGGTATCAGTGGCACTATGTCTCTGCTAAGCAACCTGCCCAAGGATGAACTCACAGAAGGTTAAATACCAGTATTTAAGTGTAAACAAAAGTTCTGTAAGAATTTTCGCATGTTATGATCTTGCTGACTAAATAGTGAGACCTTCATGAATGTTAGAAGGTAATGAAATATGTCTTTTTGCAGACAAAAACATTTGGTTGTGTGGTGGCAATGAAATAACAAGAGAGCAGTCTTCATCTCAAGTTAGGCACAGTTTGCAAAACCTTTTGATGTGCTCACGAGGCAGAGACCACATTTGTAGTGTGACACTGAAAATCTGCTCCTGATCTGAAAATTAGTATCATCTTCCATCAGGTTCACACTTAGCCCTGTATGTCACATGCTGCAGATCTGTGGGAGAGGCATCATGATTGTCAACTATATGTGGAAAAGATCATTGACCATAGCAATAGTAAATCTGAGAACCAGCAGAGGTATGGCTAGTCACAGTTTTAAGTGTGCAGCTATACCATGCGTGGGACAGATGTGGGCATCATGTCACTGACTATTCTCATGGCAGATTAGAGACTGGCACTCAGAAATGCCAGTAAAAACTGGCTTTAATGGTTGCTTAGTATATGAAGTGTTGTTTCATGCTATCTTCCTTTGAGGTGCTCTTTGAAAATTATTTGCACTTCTAAGTAGTAATAAGTTCTAAGCAAAAATGGGCTCAAATGATAGAGGGGAATTAAAAGGAAAAGGTATCTTTTCAAATAGACTTTGAAGCAGTGAAGAGCAAGGACTATTGATAGGATACAGGGTTATAATTTACCCATAGCAAAAACTAAAATAGAACATCTATCTCTGCCTGTGTTTTGGGAGAGTTTTGTTAGCAGTAAATTGGTCTATGGAAAAATAAGATGATAAACTGAAATAAGAGAGTGGTAGTGGCAGAGAAGTATCTAATGGGGTTAATGTGTTTTAAAAAATAGTTAGATTTTATTGCCATTGTTGTAAGTTACTATATTGTAAATGGCTGATCTATTAAATATAATGCTGGAATAAATATGCCAAAAAAGGCACTTATATGGGTTTATATAACAAATACTAAGTGTTTTGTTTCCCAACTGTTACACTCCAGTAATGGAAAACACTCATAATCTTTAGTAAAATATTAATAAATGCATTCCAATCTTTAAACTTAGGTTTGGCACTCTGTCTTTTAGCAATGAAGGTGCTTTACTTAGGAATGCAATGCTAATGTCAGTTTAAGATAGTATGGGCATCGTGGGATTTAGATGCCTGTTAAAAACAGAGTTGAAAACGCAGAGCAAAGGTTTACAACATGAATATGCTGCAAAGGTACTTGTGGAACTGTGAGAATTTAATTTAATTTCTCCATTGTCACAAGATACTTGTAAAGTTAGTGCTTGTGTCTCGTTAAAGCTTGTCAGGTACAAGTCTTTAAAATAAATGTTTTGTATTTTCCACATCACTAAAGTGTAAGCAGAAATGTCAAATATCTCTGACCCCATATAAAGGAAGACTATACACAGTGCAGCAGACTTTCTTTCCTCCCTGAGTTATTTTTACCTTTTGAGAGTGCACTCGACAAGATTCGTGGTGCTTCAAAATGCTCTAGAATGCCAAAATGCTTAAAAAACGTTGTCTTCATCTTGGCAGGAAATTCCTTGTGGAGGAGATACTACCTTTCTTTGTCCTTAAACATAGGTCTCTGCTTTACATCCTCCAGGAACTCGTGCATCTCATTCCCTCCCTCTGCCCCAGTTATTCTCATGGCTTCTCAGCCTTTACTCCCTCAGAAAAGGGGGAACTGGCTATGTAGCATCCTTTTTCTGTGCATGTAAACAAGTACAGGGGTGGAACCTATTATTTGTTACATGATTTCTTTTTTCAAGGGTCCAGTGAACAATAATTTTGGCTGTCCAGTCAAAGGAGCATATCTCTTCAAGGTAATATTCAAATGACATTCAAAACCTTTTGGAAGTACTCCTCTGAGTACATATGCACTTGCTACGGCCAGAATATGATTTTGGTTCATTTTTAGGTTTTCTGCTACAGTTCACTGGCCACTTGCTCTGCTCTTTCACCTCTGAAACAGCTGACTTGTGTTCTTTGCTGCTTGGAGCTATTATTCACAGCACTAGTATGGAACACAACAAGTTGGAGACATCCTGTTATATGGCTCCATTTTTGAAATGAGCGTAGTTTCCTAATATAATGAAAGAAAGCAAGTGTTCAGTGGTGGATTTCCATTTTACAGATTTAAAAAACAGCACATAGAAGGGTTATTCATTAACATTTTGGTGGGAAATTGTACTTGAAGTACCTTTGGTGTGGTACAGCTCCTACACCTAAAGTGAGCCTGGTCTCTGGGTTTCTGAAGTGTTGAGACAATGACATTTGTCAATAACATTTGGTTGTAATTTGGATGCTCAACAAAGTAAATCTGAGATGACTCTGTTGGTACTTTTCTTTGGCTGTTGCTCCTGTTTGGGAGTTCCTCCAGACCAAGATGCTCAGCTGTGTTCTGTGCTCATTTTGCCTGAGGACTGAAGCCCAAAACCTCCCAGCACTGAATCATAAATTGGCACACCTTGAACTAAGAACTGGATGCCCGTACAGTTCCTTACCTTCTGTGATGGCAGTGGGATGAAGGTGTGCTTGTGGTTATTGGTGATTGCTGACACCAGTGCACTTCCATGCTGCCTCACTGGAATGCAGGTCAGGGCCTTGAAGGAAGCCAGGTAAGTAATGCTTCCATCCTGGGATCTCAGATACAAATGCAGCACTAACTGGTATTTCAGAAAGCCTGATGGAGAGAGAAAAGAGGTTCCTTATAGACATACTATAAATACTTTAAAAAAAGAAAATGTAAAATTATGAAATGAAACCTTAAATCGGTAACAATGGACATCTAGCCTTTATGTTACAAATCGCTGCCATTTAAAACGAAATACTAGAAAATAATGTAGGAAGTTTTTACTTCTTTATTAACACAGGGCAGTCTCATTAAACAATAGTGCAAAACAAGATATGTCATTCCCAGCCCCCCAATAGATGCTAACCACTGGCAAACCAGTGAAACTAGAAATTGAATCTTGACAGCCAAATCAAGGTAATAAACACATATCCTTCCTTAACTGTGCACCAGAGAGTAACATATAGCCAGGAGAGTTGGTTGAAACACAGAAACAACAAACAAAATTTTCTCCTAAAATCTAAAATCCTGCTGGAAAGCTCCATGAAATTAGCATGTCAACATGTTCTATAGGCTATGCGGACAGATAACAGAAAAATTATTTGCATAAGAACCTATCAAACTTCAGTGGATTTGTAGTAGAGAGAAAGCACTTTTGTCACTAAGAGAAATGTCCATTCCGTTACAAATAGTTTTGCTCTATTGCCAGTGTTTTCCTTATTTCTTACGGATTTTTGATCCTCATGTTCTTCTATAGGTTTTCTTCTGTTCTTTGCTCCTTGATCCTTTATTCTCTCTGTATTTCCCTTTGTTTTATCTTTCACATAACAAAGAACAGCACACATTGCAAAATAAATTAGAAAAATAGAAAAACTGCAATCTGAGAAATGGAGACAAGCTCTGATCTTTCACACTTTGGTAAGAATACTGTGATGTTAACTTTGCAACCAGTGCAGTTACACAGGTTGTGAAGTGAAGAAATATGGGTGATTCTAGGTACCCTGCCTAGAATAACTCCAGGAAGATGACCCTGTGGCTCATGCAATGCACAATATCTGTATTTACCCAGTGAGAGAAAGACCCGAGGAACTTGCAAAAAAGTCACAAAAAGCAGCAGAACAATTACGGTTAAGATACATTTAATTTGCCTCAATAATTAAACCCTGAATTTGTACCTCCAATTAGAGGCTGATGATTGATACATCTGATCAAAGTTTCTGCACTGTTCTTTGTTAACCTTTTCTTGGATTTCCATTCTTCAGTATCTCTTTATCTGTTTAATCTCTGTTCCTCTGAAACACCTGCCACAGAAATTGGTGAATTTCAGTGGAATTCGCAAGTATTGCAAGCTAAGCATCTATTTCTGTGCCAGTCTGTAACCAGCACTCTGGCACAAAAATATCCAAAACAGAAACAGAGTTTCAAAAAGATGGATGATATTATTTTTGTTCTATTTGAATATTTAACTTTGATATTGTTACAAGAGGCTGCAATTCTACAGCTGATATACTTGAATCTATATAATGCATAGCTTGAAACATGCTAAATCTTTCTAAATGTATCTGTTCTAATTGAAGGAGCAGCACTGACCAAGGCTTGTACTATTTGATATGTTTTAGCTCTAAGGAAGTATCTTTCTTTTATTAACCCTAGTGAGGGTTTGGAAATGTAGCATTATAAATAATTTATTTTCCTTGGTGTCATGATCCTCAGTGATCCTCTGATTTTCACTGCATCTTCTATTAAAACAAGAAGCTACATTTTGATTACTTGAGAAGTTTCTTTATAAAGGAGTTCACATTTCTACATCTCAGTAGCCTGCTGTGATTTAGATATGTCAAAGCTGAATCTCCCATAAATATTTTCAGCTTACATTTCCACAGGGCCACATTTTCCCCTCACTCTTTACCTCAGACTGCCGCCAGGGCCAAGGGGAAGTTATTACAAAATACGTGGCGAATGTGGCAGTTATCTCTGAGTTAATTTTGCATTCCTTCTCCCTGCTGGTCTCATTTACATGTGCTGACTTTTCCTGTGCAAAAGTAATCTGAAAAACACTCTGTGCAATTTGATTTCTTTCACATGCTTAAAAGAAGAGTTGAATAAATGGAACGGAAGGATTTGAAAGATCAGTAGCTGTCATAACTTCAGCAATTGCACTGGAGACAATAACAAGCATCACAGATTGAACATTGAACAGGAAAGCAGAATCTGCTTCTGGGTTTATTTAATCTTTAGTTTTGTTACACACGTGGTATACACTAACTACAGGCTCGTGTTAGCCATTAAGTGCTTATTTGTTGTGATTAACAAGATTAATTTCTCTTAATACCACATGTGCAAGCTCAATATTTCACTAAAGCTCTCCTCTTTACTTAGTTCATCATTTTAGTGAAAAAAGAAGCCTGTGTTTTTAAAGGTAATATAAATTCACATATTTACTTAGCTTTCTCCGCTTCAAATGCGTATCTGCTGTATTTTGCAGAAGAGTATTAGAAAACACCTAAACAAGATAGTCCAAGTGGTACTGTATTGTATTCATAGAGTATTCAATCTCTCTGGATGTGCTGATAATCGTTTCAAAGGTAAGATGCACTGCTTTTGTGTACTCAAATCTTTTTTAGAAGAGCAGATTTTGAAAGAGGTGGGCTGTGAATAACTATATGTGCCTGTACCATTGTGTGCAAAATGACAGGCCAATCAGTGAAATAAAAAAGGAAGGTGCTAATTTACACTGCACATGGGCTAAATCAGCAATTCCAATTATTTTTAATCATGTTTTGTAGCAGAAATCATCTGTAGGCATTTAATCAAAAAGGAAGGTGCCTCCTTGTCCTGCTCTGCAAATACCATGGAAGAGAACAATTGGGAAAGTAGCTGATTTCTCTGCTTCTTCAGAGCTGCTTTTTTTTGCAGAGACCTTCCTAAAGCAGAATCAGTATCTGTGTGATGGCTATGAAAACACCCATTCAGCCATCTATTTGGGTTGATTTCACATCTTCAATCAATATGTTTTTTCAGAAAAAGTACAAGGACATGACCTCAGTGTTGCAGGACAAACCATTTTTACTAATTAGAAGTTCCTGTTATTACCTTCCCATGCATAGTTTTTAGCCTTTCTGTAATCTCAAATGACCTCAGTTCTGTGATTATTGCATCTGCACACTTAGCTGCAAAACCCCAACATTAAAAAGCCAAGGTCATATTTTGGTTCAAAAATAAGAAAACATGCAAATCAGTATTTCAGTGACAGCAGTGACAGACCTTTTAGGTTTAATCCTATTCCTGCTAGATCCAGAAACCCGCTATTGACTTCAACAGGAGTTGTCATGAGTGCTTAGCTATGAATAAATATGAAAGGTAGTTGTCAGTGATTTTCAGCATGAAAATTATTTTGTAGACTTTGTAAACAGAAGTGACAGGTGGCAAATACCCAGTCAGAAAACTCTGCAACTGAAATCTGCTAATGAAACACTTCTCTTTCTACGGACCTAGTTTTCAGACACTTCTCTAAGATCTGTGGAGTTCAGAGAAACTTTTAGTACTTTTATTTATAATACTTTTATTTATAAAAATGCTGTTCATTATAATTTAAAGCTGTGAACACAAAGGGAATATTTAACTATATGCACTGTCATTAGACACTGCAATCAATGTTGTATATTGCTCTACCATGCTCCAGTATATTTGGGAAAATAATATTTATGCAACCTGTGTGTCAGTTGTGTAAGCAGTTGTATCAACTTCAGCAAGAATACCTGCGGGTACAAATCTCTGCAAGATAAGTGTCTTTAAGAAGTAAGGGAAATTTTTTATCATCTCTGAAAGATGCTTCACAGTTAATCCAAACCACGGTGCTCAAGTGAGAAGTTACTTCGTGCTTTAGAAATTTGGAGCTGTTATACAGTTTGTTGTTTCGTTTATTTAAAAAGAGATGCAGCAACGCTGGCTAAGTCATGAATACTAGCTAAAGATTTCACTAATGGTATGGGATAAAAGGTTACTAAATGTCACTTTTATCACAAAATAATTACTATTATTTTTTAGTTTGTTTGCTCCTTAAAAGCGTTTTTGATCTATGAAATAAATTAAAAATCAGATTTTGCAGACATTTAAAATTAAAGGTCAATTTAAATGAGTGAAGTGCTATACATCGATAAATTTGAGAGATTGAGCTGTAAGTAGGTATTTGGAAGGAATCAGTAAGCACAATTATCAATGACTTCATGTTCTAGACTGTTAGTGCTTCTTCTTTTGTGGATTCTAATTAAATTCCATTGGCTATGGGCAACACTTCGATTTTTACATTTAACTCCTGCTGACTGTCACAACCACTGCATGTCCTCAGGATGAGTTTCAATTCTTGAAAAGAAGACATACATTTATTTTTCTTAGCTGTTCTCTTACAAGTTTTATGAAAGTATGGTACTTCCAGGGACTGCAAACACAGATTATGCTATATTCCTTTAAAGTGTGAGAATATTTTCCAGATGTTTTGAATTGCTTGCCCTCACTGCAGCAGCTCCTCTCCTTCAAATGCTTCCTCATCTGGGGACCCCAATCACTCAAGGTCTCATCAGTTATGTCAGTTCAGTATCAGGATTTCTCAAAAAAAACAAAAAGCAAAACGCAAGCCCAAAACTTGAATAACGCGTCATGGTTACACACAGCAGGTTTCTGGGTTTTGTTGAGGTCTCTTTATCTCCGCCTCAGTAAGAATGTCCGTGAGCAGCGCCGCTCCGGCGCTCCTGCAGCGCAAGGAGCCGTGGCCCTCGGGGGTGTCCCCACCGGGAGGTGCCCACCTGGCTCCAGCCGTGCCGCGGGCCAGCGGTGAGGGCGTGCGGATGTGCCGCAATCGAGGGCTGCCATTTCATCCTGAGCCTGTGACGGAGGGAGCAGAGGATCAGGTGCTGGGAGCTCGCCCGCTGGGCTTGCTGGGGAGTGTTTTCACAGAGGTTTTGACTCACAGGAAGAGGATATTTTTCCCACGCTGTCTTCTCAGCATGCCTCCCTGTTATTTGGTCCTAGCATAGGAAAATATTTACCCTACAAAAGTACTTAATGTGATACTTAAAATGGCAAATATGTATTTTATCAGCAGCATTTGGGAATCGGTCCTTCCTTTAGCTACATGCCAAAACAGGGGTGTAATAATTAAGGTTCCCCCTGCACTCTTAATTGAAACCAGAGATGTGGCTGCAATATAACTTTCACATCTGGAGTCTGGGCTTCTCCCAGGGGTATATTTGGATCCAGGGATTTGCTTCAGACCATTACAGGGAAATGAGTCAGGCACAAAACCAGTATAAGAAATTCAGTGATACTTTAAAATGAGAGTCTTGCCCTATCTTCAAGAACATTAGTTTCAATGTTTAGATACAGTGTTTGGTGTTATCACACAAATGCTAGTATTTTAAAGCAGCAGAAATGTCTGTCTCATGACCTTAAAATAAGACATATTAGTACTTTTGAAGTTGACATGTATTCTGTGAAACTAATTTTCAAGACAGATGACAAGATAGAAAAGTAGATAATTTGGTTTTTTTCTCAGAAAACAAAGGTAATTATTTTCTTCATCTCCTGGCTTGGTAGCTGTCAAATGTTGCAAATCACAATCTAGTCAACTTGGAGCACAGAGGAAACACTTGATTGTGTTTCTCTGCTTCTTAAAACAATTTATACAGAAAAAAAAAAAGGTAAGTGAGGAAATTCCACATTATGTGGGAAGAAAGACTTTTTGTAAGCAAGGTCTAGATTTTTAGCTTGCCCTAAGCAGTCATATAGTCATATAAGACAGTCACTGGGATGAGTTACAACACTGAATTTGGATTTACTAAAATGTTTGGACTGTTAAACAATGATTGATTGGTGGGATTTGTATTATTTTATTATAACTGCTTTACTATCTTTTTCTTTGTATGGTAATCACTGTAATTCCATTAATTCAGTAAGTTTTGTGGTGTGATAATTTCCTTATTAACAAAAGTATGCTGTGATTTACAGAAAAATTTTGACTCTATTTGTATTAGAAATAGCCCTAAACAGGATGAGAACACTGGAACTGGACTTGCACAGCACACAATGGCAATTTTAGTGCTTTGGAGAAAAAATGGTAAAAGTCTACTCTTAAAAACAGATTAGAAAGACAGATCAGAACCAGGATTGGCTTGAAAGAAAGGAGGGTGGAAATTTTGGGTGAACAAGCAGAAAAGTTAATGCCTGACAAAGCATATTCCTTTTGGGAGCTGGAGTGGAGTTTGAGATTGCTGACTCTAGAAATTTCTTGGGCACCACTAAATTATTGTGAAGTCCACTGTTCCATATCATGTCTTATCCTGATCTGTAGGGACAATAACAACCTTTTCATCAGTTACTGCCTTTGCTCAGGTAGCAGAAATGTGTACTGTGAAAAAGCCTAGACTCTTTCAGGAAAGAAAAGTTCTACTTTGTAAATTAAGTAAAGCCCGTGTCTACACAACGTGGTAATGATTTAGGATTGAATGGTCATGTATATTAAGGGGTTTCTTGACGTCAACTCCTTGACTTTGCAATGTCCAAACAAATTAATGCTTTGAAGGTGTATGTACCCAGGACATGTTTAACAATGAAGCAAACAATGAAAGGTTAACTTATTTGTACACAATTTAAGACTAATAAATACTTGCTTTGACTTCTTAAAATATGAGCTTATATATTGATGTGGACTTGAGGTGTTTTCTCTTAGTAATTTAGAAACCTCCTTAAGATCCTTGGAAATGGACCAATCACCAGGGCTTTGGTTCTTTTGCTACCCACAGCATTTGAAGTACAAAAAATAATATGCAGATATTGTACTCCATATTACTAAGACAAAATTATAAGATTTAGTTATTTTAGCTGTGTTTGTCAGCTGATAGGCACAGCAGCTGAAACAGAAACAAACTGGTACTGATAAGGGAGGGTGCTGGGTCCTAACCTGTCTCACTAGAAGGTGGTTGTGTTTTGCCCGTGCATACAAAGAACAGTTCCTGCCTTTCTCTCTTCAGAGGCACTGATTGGCAAGGGGTAAAAGGCAAGGATTTCTGAACCCCACAGAGTTTAAAGCTGAGTGGGAATAGCAAATTCCTTTCTTACAAGAAGGCAGAAGTTAACAGCTGCTTCTGTGGAGGCAAAGGCTTCCACACCACTCCTGCAAGTGCTGTAATCATTCTCGCACTAGAGAAAGTTAGATTCAGTCAGTGATATCTTTTGACTGCTGCAACACAAACTAATTTTTTAAATGATTGCTCAACATGCAGCAGTTCACCTAACAAAGTGATATGTATGATTTAAAATAAAAAAATGACATACCATCATACCATATTCTCTTACTCTGAGTGAGGGACTCTGCTTGTCGTAAGAGAAAATTATTTAATGTTGCTTTTAATTTTTGTGCCATGTCCATAAACTAAGATTATAAACTACCTTTAGCTACTGTTGACAAGTGGTATTGCTTAATTCTTATAAATGGCTGTGTTAGTATTAGGAGTTTTACTGTATGATTGATTCATTGATCTGTATTGCATGACAATGACAAGAAATGGTATAATAAAGGAAATATTCAGAAGCAGATAGTAAAAATGAACATACAGGAATGCATTTTGACTGTGAGACAAGTATAGATGTAAACTTTGAATAAAATGTTTGTACAGAGTGTTTTGAACACTGTTAAGTTATTCTGCAGCTATGACTACACTACGTAAAGTCATCTTCATTTTTCTGAGTGGCACAGTGCCACGTTGTACTCAGTCAGACTACTAAATGGTTGCTTGTAGTTTGATCTCACAGCAAATTATTTAATTTTAATTTTCAATTTGTTTCTCAAGGTAACTACAACATCAATTAATATGGCAGAGATGGAGAATTAACATTAGACACTGCTGCTCCCCCTGGGATGAGCTGTCTCAAACCATGTTTGGAGAAGAATCAAAAGCAGAAACTTTTCTCATGTTTCTTTTTTTTTTTTTTTTGTTATGGTCAGAAAATGTCTAAAGACATGGTGAACAGTGGGAGAGCTGGTGTTCCTCATTCCTGAAACACATATGCAGATGTTTGACTTAACCTGTGATGTGTGGTATCATCCTTCTCATACCATTTAAGGTCCATTATACTGCTGAAATTCCTTCTGTAATATTTACACTGGGGATTCATTATCTTTCTCCTGTCAGACCTTTAACACCACTGTCTAATTACCATATGAGTGAGACAGATTTTCATGTAATACAATAGACTTTTTTTTCTGAACATTACTCAAATTAAGTGCAAGATGCAATTAGGATACCAGATGCAAACTTGACGTTTTAATAAAAGAAGACCTAGTCTATGCTTAGAGGTTTTTCAGTATTTAAATCCTCTGAAGTGTCATGGAATTAGATTTTCCACTTTGTTTATTTAAAGATGTGATTTAGGGGTTTGGTCATTGCAGACGTCGGGGAGAGTTTTTAACTGACCCCTGCTTGAAAATTGTTATACCTGTTAAATTGATATTGATTTTGAACTGAGATCTCTGTTATCAAAGAACCATGCAGTTTGTTTCTGGGAAAACAAGAACTTCAGGATGCTTAGAAAATGGTTCTTCAGAAAGCTTTCTTTAGGAATTGTGTCTTCATTATTTGGACTTTAAAGATCTGAAACTGGCTTTGTACAACAGTATTAGTGCTAGAAATAACATGGACATCCACATTCTTGTAAATCAATGATGATGTGTTCATAAATAGCAACTGGCAGGAGCCCAGGGTCATGTTAAGATCAAGGGCAAAGATTCCAGTCCCTACCAGGGCAGGAAGAGGCTGAGTGTAGGTGTCCTGCAGCATAAAGGATGGCATCAAAAAAGAAGCTGCAGACACAATTGCTGCATGTCCAGCAGCTTTGTCAACTTGGAGATCTTCACATCACCACCCATTTTACCCCCGAAAAGCTTTTGTCCCATGACCATCTTCTGGGACCTCTTCTTCCCACTTGGCAGTTTCTAGAGACTTCTCAGGTGTAAAACAATGCAGAACTTATGCTGCCTGCCTGGATAGTTTTCCTATCGCAATAAATGTAATTTAATTAAGATGTAATATGCTAGCATGAAAGTGAACCCCAAATAGTTCCAGATTATTGTTTTCTAAAAACAGAGAAATAATTTCAGCAGCAGGAAAAAAACAACAAAAAAACCCCAACAAAACAAAGAAACAGAAAACCCGTGAAAACCATTGGTAGTTGCTGAAGGTCACTTTGTTCCTAGGTTAGTGCAAATGCAGTAAATATTTGTTGTTATCTAATTTAGCCATTAATTCACTCTTACATTTCTTACTGACAAACTTTTTTAAAGACTGTTTAAATGTCAGCATATATAATTGCAATGTTGCATTCCCTGGGAGATGTTTTAAATGTTTAATTCTATATTTTTTCACCAAAATATATTTCAGAGGTTTTTATTTCCTTTCAAAGTGCTGATATACTTGACTTATAAAATTTTAGTAGTTATTTTATAAATTCAAAATTGATCTTGAAATTTAAAGCCCAAATTCAGCAAAGCATATGAGTATATATGTAAGATCCATCAGAGCCATAATTTTTTAAGCTTTGATAGTGGTGCATATCTATATGTATGTTTACTTCAGTACACAGATCAGTGTAACTACAGAAAATGTGGTTCTTTCCTGCTTTTATTTCTCAGTATAGTAATATTTGGTATGTGATGGCTTCTGAATAAAAATATCTATACATATATATGTAAAAAAATGCTTACAGTATGAAGTATTATGTATATTTATGTATTTGGAGTATGGTTCTTGCTTTAAATTTTTCACTGCCTTATTTGCTACCCAGTATTATTCAGCAATAAAAAATGAAGCATTGCTGATGTCCATGCAGCAGAAACAAATGAGTTTCCGTGCAAAAACTGAAATCAGAAATATAAAATGTTACGTAAACATTCTTCAGCCTCTTGTTCTCAGCATTGTGTTTATTGATTCTTACAATAAGACTTTAATTTTGATAGATGTCCTCTAGAACCTGGCCTGACACCATCACCATTACAGCATACTTTAAAAGGGGCTTTTCTGCCAAATATTCTTTTCAGCAGCAGGTCCAATCAAAGTAGCTCCTGCCTATTTCTCCTTTTACCAGTGCCATTTATGCTGTGTCTGCAGCACTTCTCTGCTGTGGCATTCATTCCAGCTGTTTCAAAAACAGCAGCTGATAACCTGTATCAGGGAATTAGTTATTTTTAACCCTGATACAGTTGCCGTGTGACCCCAAACGCCCTTAGGGTGTCTCAGGCAGAAACAAATGGTGTAATACGCAGGCTTATTAAAGCCATCGTGCCTTTGAGAGAAGTAGTTGTTGTATCTCCAGAGAGAAAAATGTAATACTTAGCTGCTTCCAGAGTCATCAAAAGCTCTTGAGGATTATTTTGAAAGAGTATTATATGAGGATGAGAGGATCTGATTCAATGCGATACCGTCAATAGAAAACGAAAGAAAGAGCCTTTTTCAGACTGTGTAACTGGAATAAATCGTCTTCACTAAACCGTGTCCCTAAGTGCCACATCTACACGTCTTTTAAATACCTCCAAGGATGATGATTCTGCTGCTTCGCTGGGCAGCCTGTTCCAATTTTTAAGCACCCTTTCAGTGAGGAAATGTTTCTTAATATCCAGTCCAAACCTCCCTTGTTAAAACTGGAGGGTGTTTCTTCTCATTTTCACACTTGTTACCTGAGAGAAGAGACTGACCCTCACCTTGCTACAGCTTCCTTTTAGAAGCAGTAAGGTCTTTGCTGAGCCTCCTTTTCCTCAGGATAAACACACCCAGCTGCCCCAGCCGCTCCTCATAAAGCTTGTAGCTGAGAACCTTCACCAGCTCTGTTGCCCTTCTCTGGACATGCTCCAGCACCTCAATTGTCCTTCTTGTAGTGAGGGGCCCAGAACTGGTGGCAAGGTTCAAGGTGTGATCTCATCAGTGCTGAGTACAGAGGGGCAATCACTGCCCTGCTCCTGCTGGCCACACTATTGCTGATCCAGGCCAGGATGGCATTGGCCTTCTTGGCCACCTGGGCACACACTGGCTCATGTTCAGCTGCTGCTGACCAGCACCTGGTCCTTTTCTGCCAGGCAATTTTCCAGCCACTCTTCCTCAGCCAATAGTGCTGCATGGTTCTGTTGTGACCCGAGGGCAGGAACAATCACTTGGTCTTGTTGAACCTCATATGATTGGCCTCAGTGCATAGATCCATCCTGTCCAGATCCCTGTGCAGTAGATCAACATTCCCACTCAGCTTTGTGCAGCCTGACTGAGGGTGCACTCAATCCCCTTGTCCTGGTCATTGATAAAGATATTAACTAGATCTGGCCCCAGTACTGAGCCCTGGGGAATCCCACTAGTGACTGGCTGCCAACTGGATGTAACTCCATTCACCAACACTCTCTTAGTCATCCCGCTTAGTCATCCATCCAGCTTGGCAAAGGGTATACTTGTGAAAGCCATGAGCAGCCAATTTCTCCAGAATGTTGTGGGAAATGGTGTCAAAGGCTTTATTTGAGTCTGGGTAGACTTTATCCTTTTCCTTCATCCACTGAGCAGGTCACCTTGTCATTAAAGGAAACCAGACTTGTCAGGCAGGACCTGCCTTTCCTAAACCCCTGCTGGCTGTGCCTCATCCCCTGGTTGTCCTGCATGTGTTGTGTGATGGCACTCAAGATGATCTGCGCCATGACCTTCCCTGGCTCAGTGAGCCTGACTGAAGTGAGATTGTCAGGTTGTATCCCCCGCTGACTTCTTGTGGATGGATCTTGTCTTAACTAACCTCCTGTCAACCTCCCCAGTTAGCCAAGACTGCTGGTAAATAATGGAAGATGATTTGGTGAGCTCTTCTGTCAGTTCCCTTTATACCTTGGATGGATCCCATCTGGCCCCATGGTCTTGTGTATCTTAAGTTGTGTAGCTAGTCACTGACCATGTTCTCCTGGTTTATAGGAGCATCATTCTGCTCTGTCTCTGTCTTCCAGCACAGGCTCTTGGTATCCTGAGGGCAACTGTTGTCTCTAGTAAAGACTGAGGCAAAGAAGGTGCCAAGTACCTCAGCCTTTTCCTCGTCCTTTCCCACTACATTTCCTCCTGCATCCAGTAAAGGATGGAGATTCTCCTTAGCCCTCCTTTTGTCACTGATGTATTTGTAAAAGCATTTTTGTGTTTTACAGCAGTAGTCAGATTAAGTTTAGCTGGGCTTTGGCCCTGTAACAAATGGAACCACTATTAAAATTAAAAGTACAGCCTTTTTTTTTTTTTTTAATGTGTTGTTTGGAAAATACCACCTTCAAAAGCATAAAAATCTGTTAGTGTTTCCAAGCAACTGCAGTTGTGTAGTCAAATTCCCAAGATGTGAGTTGTCACCAGTCAGTTGTTTTTACAAGAAACTCTAACCTTTGGTCTTGGATGGTTTACTGTTTAAGAAGAACACACACTAGCTTAAGTCATATGTTTCTCTGTTACATAAAGGATATCTTGGACATCAAGTAAATTTAGATTTAAGTATTCATAACTAATCTAATTTCATTGTGCCATATGAGATAGTTTTTAATAGCTACTTCTAAAGAATCAGAAAGGTTTCCTCATTGGAATTCCACTCTTTCAGAAACCTCATCCATCAATGTGACCAACTATGTGCCGGGTAAGAAAAGTCCTCTGCCTTAATCACTTGAGTCCCAACTCATACAAAACTTAACTATGCATGCAACTTGAGTTACCTGAAGCACTGCAGTTAGTAGGTATTACATGCTTACAATGGGATGAGAGTGCTTTCCTAAGTCCTCAAAAAGCCATTATTTTAATGTACTTAAGATAAAACCAGCACATCATGGGAAATTAAAAGAGAAAATAAATGTCTGTGATTCTTTTTTTTCTTTCTTGTTTTGTAGGGGCACACATTTTTTTCCTGGTGGTGATTTATAGCTACCAATAACCTTCCACAGTGGTTGCCTTACCAACTTATTATTCTGGCATCTTCTGCTCTTGTTAGTAAACAGAAGAGAACTATTAAACGCAGAGCTAAGTATTCCTAATCTCAAGAGACAGACTTCGTACAGTATGTTCTGTACAAAACTGAAAGACTTGAAGATCACAGGAGAATGTCCTTTCTCCTTACTGACTCAAGGTCACATTACTGAGGAACATGACAAGGACTGCACAGAGAACAGCTCTAGAGCAGCTTTGCCCATCTGCAAAGAAGTCCATGAAAAAGATGGTCAAGGAAACCTTCCACAAAGGAAAACGAGCAGAAGTAGAGTGTACCTGCACACACTAACTGAAAGCATCTGCAAACTAATCTTTCCTGAGGTAAATAGATACTAAATAATAGTAAAACTTTAATAGCATTTAACTATAAATATTAAGGAAGCATTCTACACCTGCCTTTAGATTTAAGCCTTTAGAAAGTTGCTTTGACGTAAAAGTTTGTGTTCTTATGTAGTTGTCTGTAGTTGAAATCCACTTCCGATCCTTCTGGATATAATTTTGCCACACTCTGTGCTGTACACGCCATTCTTACCGCTGTATTTCCCTTATTTTTGCCTTGTATTTTCAACCTCCCACTGACCTTTTTAATTGTTCTTTTTAAATCCATCTATTTTTGTACCATTTTTTGACATAGTGATATAGTAATAGAAATTCTGCCTTGTTACCTAATTATGTAAATTATGTGGTCATCTCATCAGTTCACCTAACTGAATCCAAACTGCTAAGTGCATTAGTCATTATCACAAAAAAATTAAAATAGATGTTTCCATCTGCTGTGATACTAACCTCCTGTCATACTATTTTCAACATCATCACTGTTCGTGTTTACCGCAAAGATATTCTTATGTCTCTGCTCAACTTAACTGAAAACAGGCCCAGTGCAGGCTTGCTTGAGTGGAGATGAATACCATGGTTGTTCTCTGTAAAAAGAACATGAAAATTGCAGCTCCATAACATCCAACTCTTGACCTTGTCTCAAATTCAGTGGGAAGTTTGAGGGAACTGATTGACATGTCAAGACTACAAATAGCAAATGGGCAATTCTGTACACTCATTTAATTACAATTCCATTACTTGGACCTTCAGTGTACCTTATTTAAAGTGCTGGAGTTTTGGTAAATCTATTTGCAGATCTGGTTATGCAGCTCTTCATCTATTACCCATTCACTAAACCGCTAGATACTTAAGTTTTGAAAAATTCCTTTTTACCTCTGCTGCATTTGTACAGATGGAATGCATCCCTTTAAAGCTTTAAACTGATCTCTAAATTTATAAAGGAAAAGACTTGTAACCCAAAAATGAACTGGCAAAGCACACTTTCCAGGGTGTCATGATTGCCATATTGCTTTTTTAGTATATAGTTGTTGATGAGATTTTTAATAACTGGCATTTTTTCTCTTTAAAGAGTGGTATAAATGTTTGCAGTTGCCTATTACATAATTATAATAGGCTAGTTCATCAGCTGGGACAAAGCTTGGCAAAGTGCAGATATTATGACCACGTGTGGTGGTCAAAATGTGAAGCTACTACACCATGTACCCTAGGAACCACTGAAATTCAAGGTTATCTTTGTTACTATTTACAATTATTAAAGTGTTATTCATTAGAACTTTGTCCAAATCTGTTCTCATGCTGATTTGGGGTTAAGCCCTAAGCATCTTCCTAATCCTAATTTTCCATAAAAGGGCTTTGCTTGTTTAGAACATATTTTTCATTGCTTAGATATAATTACCTTACTTAAATGTCGTTGAGTAACAACATCTTCCTTCCAACTGGAAGCTCCAAAACAGGGCTGCATCATGACTCCCATTGATTCGTGAACTTCTCATGGAAACAGCAAGCTATGCATGGAAGTCCAGGACAAAGTGCAGCCAGACTACTTTTTGATTAAATTTAAAATGTAATGCATGTTGTTGTTTAATTTGCTTCTTTCTTTACAGAAATATGGAGACCATTGCTCGTTTATACGTAATGGATCGGATGGCATTACACTTACTGTATCAGTTTCTACACAGATGTAATTTATGTTGTGTTCATATATGTGGTATATGGTATATACATAGATATGTATATACATATCTAATTTACTTCAGATTTCTCCTTGGAAAACATTTCCAGAATATATTGCCTTGCTTTTCACATGATTTTCTTTGTGCAGACTTTCCTCTTGGCAATACAAAAAGTAAAAGATGCAGTAAAAGCTGCTAGTTTCTTCAGGGAATGAGAACCAAAGAAAAGCCAGGCCACAGGAAGCCTCACAGCTGAATTCTATCATGCCAGTATAGTACTATTCTATGACCCTGTCTGTGTGGGAAGCTTGGGTTTTGAATATCAGAGGCTACATACATATGACAGCTTTACTGGCTCTAACAAATTGAAATATGCATATTTGGAAAATGTTCCATCTGTTCCAATTACAAACTGCAGAAGGGATATGGAATCATGGGATTGAAGTATTTTAAGGCAAATATTCATTATGCTCTAAAGTGTCTTTTATTAGAGAATCCTTTTATAAAGGCTATATCTACAGTGACTAGATTTTCATCTGGAGGATGTTTGGGGTCATGGTATACACAGTGAAAATTATTCTTTTTCTTTAAAATAATTTTGTATTCATGGTACTTTGTGGGTTTTTTTTGGGGGGGGTTGGGATTTGTAATTATAGAAAGCTGTGTTAGTTATACTTATTTTGTAGCAGCACTGTCTTTATTGCCATCTGAAAACTTGGAGGTAAAGAACATCACTGTATTTGAAATACACAGCCGCTGGTGCATATGAACTGAAGAGCTTAATTATAGTGTTTCTGGAGCTGAAGAGATGAACATAAACTCAACTCCATAACCACAGAAGTGACATACTCTTTCTAACAACAATACTGTCTTGAAAAAAAATTGTTAGTCCCAAGGATGGCAAAGTAATTCTGTGTATAGGAATGTTATCTCATGATTAAATTTTCAGCAATGACATAGATATATATGAGATACTTATTTTTTTTTCCCCAGTTTGAAAGGCTAAATCTTGCCCTGCAGAGAACACTTGCAAAACACAGAGTAAAAGAAACCAGGTATGTAAGTGTCATGGGTTTGTAACTAACTTCACTGCAAAAATGTTTTTCAGACAGGAATAGAGTGGTGACCGGGAGTCAAGACTTCTGGAATTTATATTCAATTATCTTGTCAAATTGGTGTGTAACATTTCATGTAATGTAAGCCAGTAATGATTTAGTTTATTTTAAAGTATTCACAAATATTTACATCACTCACAAAGTTGACTTAATGGGCAAATTGTACAGGGAAACAGGCAAGGACTTTGGAGGAGCTCAGAGACTGCTTGGCATAGATGGAACAATAGATATGATTGCATATGGATCTAACCCAATGTTTCTAAGATCCCAGGGAAAGAGTTTTAAATACAATTAGTATTATGCAAAAGATTTTGGTTTCTGATACAGTGGACACTCATACATTACAGGTACTGTCCTGGATATTTTCCTGAGCTCACTTGGCTTCTGGTTTCTGTTTCTGAGGAACTCAGCTCAATTTTCAGCACTTGTTAGTACTAGTCCAGTATTAATCATTTGAGCCTTGTAGGGAGTAAGAATATCTTAGCATCTCATGATACAGTGAGGATTCAGTTTATTGAAGGCATAGGAAAATACAAGCCCATCAGTTTAAATCTGCTTTCTAAAGTGAAGAAAAATAATCAAGTTGGAAACTACACTGTTGCTCACCATGATAAGAATAGATAATTGCAGTGTATCTTTTAAATTATACTTGATATTTTTAAAGCACTTTGCATACATTGAGTGAACCAAAGATAGCGGGTCAGATGTGCTTTGCAGTTGCTGAGTGGCTTATTGCTATGAATGTTTTCCCATTCTTTAATTATGTGTTGCTTCCCTGGAGTATTAGTTGAAAAGAAAAAATTACTGTGATATTCTGAAGGAGGCAATAATGCAAATATAAATCAAATCTAAATGTCTCTATTGCTTTTGCATATAAATATACCTGTTATTCCAAGTGAAGAAATTCAGAAGGCGTGTATCAGGAGTTTATTGCTTATATGAAGGTTAATCTAAGCTATATGTCATTCTCATAACTTTGAGTCAAACATTCAGTTTGACATTTATTGTCCTCAGAGAACTCAGAGGGCTGCAGTTTTGTGTCAAATATCTGCATTACTACCAATGAACAAGTAATTTTGAAGTTAATAGTTATTTGTATTTCCTCTCAAAGCAGAAATACGTTCTCACCTCTTTTGAATTAAAT
>WAAE01013137.1:0-34133 GCA_013400495.1 Nicator chloris
ATATATTTTTTTTAAACTCACCCATCAAGTCTAAACACACACAGTCTGTAGTGACTGTCATGGCAGCAAATATAGGTGTGTGCAAACCTGCTTTCTTGGGTTTCATCAGCTCTGAAGAGGCAGAGGAATGGCTGCAGTTCAGCTGTGGATTTCCCTGCCAAGTGCATCATATTTGAGTGTGTTTTACACCACATGCTGAGTTACCTGCTGCTGCAGAAAGTGGTCTTGTTTAACTGGGATAGTTCTCTGTGAATTGCAGCCATATCAGTCACAGAAGTAAGCGTAAAACTTGAGTCAAATGACTAGAACATGTGGTATAAGACTTAGGTATTTTGAGGTTAAATTATGGGATTTCACCTAGGAATTTAGGAATAATTAGGAAATGATGGGATTTTACCTGACTGAGATTTGTATTTCGACTGAATGCAAAGAACATAGTCGAAAAAAATTTCATTTTAAAAATTCCAAAATATAGGATAAACAAAATCAAACTAAGAAAAAAATAAAATTAAAATTTTCATCCAACTTTTAAAAAAAAAATTTTAGTCTAGAATTCTATCAGTCTATTATCTTTTTTCAATATTTGCTAAGAAAAATAAAAAATATTCTGATTCCATTTAAAAAGATGCTGAGTTTTTTAATCTTTGTCAAAAGTGAATAAAAAAGATCTGTTTTTTATGCAAGCCTACATACACCTGACTATGGGGGTTAATCCACAGACATATTCTTGACAGATTTATCGTAATAAGGTGATAAACCCATAATAGTTATTACGTGTTCATATCTATGGCACTTTCCAAGAAATTGCAATGTAGTTTCACAGCTCTATTTTCCAGAGATTCCTACACAGCATCCAGGTCTTTCTGGATTTGCTGAAGCCAGAGGTAATAAAGGTGCTTGGCTTCCTGTAGGACTGAGAACTTTGTGATTAATAATGAACTTGCTACCCACTTGAAATAAACCAGAAAAGTAGCTTTTTTATAAAATGGAATAGATACTGCCTTGCAGGACTTGCATTATGAAGGAAGAGAAGATCTTTAGCCTGACTAATGTATTTTGGTTAATATTAATTTAGATTCAATTGTAATTCATGTCATCATTTTAGTAAGTGGTGATTAAAGAATGTAGGAACATAAATCTTCTGCTCCTAAACAATTTTATTTTAAAACCCCACCCTGTTATTTAATGTTTTCTAGAGATAAAAGGCAAGTTATTGCTAGGCCAGGTTGCTTTCTTTAACAGTATGGGAAAGACTTTGCTATAAATGACAAGCTGTAACATACAGAGCTATAATAACAGATAAGTTAACCCTTTAGACTATGTATCTGTAATATTTTAAAAACACCTTAAAAGAAAACTAAAATCAGTTTAAAAATGACAGGGAAAAAGCCATACCAGAATGTAGCATAATTTTCAACAGACTTCATTTTCATTATTTTTGGAAAACATTAATTGTTTTCCTGTGTTTTAAGGATTCTGAGAAGATAGCTGTGAATGTAGCATTTTTACCCAGCCATGTCTGCTGATCCCAATGTGTAGACACATCAGCAGAGCATTAAGTAGCAAAAATCCTGCACGTCACTAGCTTTACAAGATGGCATTCAATGAAAATATTTGCACGACCTAATGCTGATTGCATTAATTAGACTCCTTCATTGCTTTGATTAAATCCCCTCATTGCATTTTACCTTCTATCAAATATGTTAATGTGCACCTTTCCAATGTTCATTAACACATTTTGCTGAAAACAGCCAAACATCCAAGTAGATGAAAACAAAGACTATTGGCTTTCTTATTTTGCTTTGTTCATTATATCTGCTAAAAGTGCAAAAAGATTTCTCTAAGGTGCTGTTCAATTATTTGATATTGATTTTCTTAATGTTGTCACTTCTTTGATGACTACTGTGACTAGTTTTAGGAGTCTGCTCTGAGAGGCAGACATCAGTTACTGTTCCAACTACTTTGCCTTTCTGAAATAGATATAATCATGTGGTAAGATTGTTGGCATCCCTTGTGATAAATAACAAGTATGTTTGACTCCTAGGAATCATTTTTCCTTATAAAATGCTCTTGATGGTTTTGACATAAAACTAAATTATTCATTTAAAAGCCTGGATTGCAAATGCAACAGAGACACTCCTGCACTCCTGCCTCTGAGGAGAGGAATGTTTAGTGAAACCGTGTACATACACTGAAGGGACATTATCAGAATATTACTTGGACCATCTACAGCAGTTCATTGGAAACTTGGAAGATGAAAACTTGCTCAAGCTTTCAGAATTTCAGAAAACTTGCGGAAGCTTTCAGTAGGAGAAATTAACACGGCAAACAGGATTGCAGTCCCAGATCTACTAAATTCAGTCAGGCAATTTCTCAGTAACATCATCAGTAGTAATTTCTCTTCTCTGATTAAGACACACAGTACCAGATAAAATTCCTCCCAATTTGAAAGGGCAGCACAACTCCAATGTCCAGCACACTCTTCTAAAAGCTAAAAAATTACATTAAGAAATAAAACAGGATTTTATGCTGATTCAGATGGATGAATTCCATAGACTCTTCATGAGTTTTATTCCAAAAGACCTAGAGAAACAAAATGCAGATGTAATTGTCTTTCTGCTCTGTAAGGCACATATGGGACAGTATCCCAATAGATTATTTTTCCTTCAAAAGAAATGCTTTTCTTCTGTATTAGATGGCATATATATTATACCAAAATGAATATAGTAAAAAAAAAAAAAAGCCAGAGTCAAGATGATATAGTCAAAAATTTTCTTTGATTTATTTGTCTTTAATTTAAGCCCTAGCTTGCAAAGAAAAAGATGTTTCTGAATAACTTCACTGAATAAAGCAGTTATGAGAGTAAACTCTGTATATATTTTTAGAAGTATTTACGCATGCAGTATTCAGCAGAAAATTCACTGTACAGCATGACTGCTGTTGAGTATCATAGATGAGTTATCTACATCAGCCTGGGCAGCATCCCAAAGAATTCAGATATTCTGTGTTCCTAATGACCAGGATTTTTTAGCTATCAGCCATAGGAGAAGTTAAGAGGGGTTTGTACATTGACAAGCTAATTGTTAATTACAGAAATGACTAACTGTGAGGACATTATTATTGTTGCTATGCCCTATAATCAATGACTGATACTATGCACCAGGTTCTCTGTCAGGATAAATGATTCAAACTCCAGTTGTGTTTTGAGGACCTATGTTAGCAGAAAAAAAAAAAAAAGCCATTTCTTAATTTTAAAAGCTTTGCTGTGGCTGGCTGTATGGTACTATCTCCTATCTAGAGAAAAAACCCCTCATAATTGCAAATAAGCTTATTAGATCCTGATTAATTCACGTGTGTACTTTTACCTAAATAAAAGGCTCCCACTGCAGCCATTAGGGATGAATTGCATGCTTATGCCCATAGGTAGCCAAGTGCTTTTTCTGTTGCATGGCCTTGGAATAGGTCATCAAAGTACTATTTTTCAGTTAGCATTCATCTTCAGGATTTAGAGAGAGAGACAGTCTTTTGGCAATTCCCTCCTATTGATGGAAGGCCAGCTAAGTGCTGTTTGTTTCAGACTCTCAACTCCTGGGCAATCACTGCTGTTGAGGGAAAGATGGGAGCAAAGCTCAGACCTAAGACAAGGGCTGGTTCAGAGACAGAAAGTAGGACTGAACAGGGCAGGGGGCTCCCCTGCACTCCTCTTGCCACAGCAGTGCCTGAGACCAAAGGGATCCAGAGCTTTGCCCTGGGCAGTGAATCTGGATTTAGATTTGATGAAAAATGATATCTGTCTACATTCCTATAATGCAAATTAAGTATATCTGTGGATCAAGTCCCTCAATCTTCAGATAGAGCTACTAAATCTAATCAGATTATTATTCTTTCAGTATGTTTGTATTACTCTGAGCTTATGGCTTGAGAGCAGAGGAAAACTCTTTATCTGAGTGGCCTTGAGCTATTGCTGACACTGGCATTGCACGTGAGATTGAATCTTCAGGTCCACAGTCCTTGTTCAGAGTGGTGGTGCTGTCAGAAGGAATTTGCAGAGTAGGTGTACTTGTGGTTCTGTAGGAGTGCATTACCACAGTCCACCCACCTCTACCCTCAGGACCTTGCAAAATACTCACTGTAGTCTGCCTCAACTCCATGCTCTACCATTCTCAAGAGAACTTTCATTCTAAAACATAGTTACAGTGGCAGCTCAGGACAAGTAAATTCAAAATTCTGCACATGATTAAGTCTGGCTGTGTAAACACATACCCATCTCAAATGCTTATGCAGCAAGCATAGGAGGAAAAAATAATGCAGTTCTTGTGATGTGCATGTTATATTTACATTTTTATTTCTTATTAAAATATCTACACATATATATGCAAAGCCTATCCGATGTAAACAAAAGTTTCAGTTTTGCTTCTAACAACAAGGTTGCAGAGGGAAAGCATTTCTAAATGTATTGATGTGATGACTGATAAATTTATGAAGAGACATATTGAAAAACAGCATGATCTTATTGGCATTATTTATGATTTTGGTATAATATATATTATCATATGCAAACCTTTCTATGAGAAAAGATTTTTCAGAATGTTTTTTATTATCTGAATCACCAACCACTGAAGTTCATAAAAGCATTTTTTAGATATTTATACATAATTTACTTATCTGACTTATTTATGATTTCTGTCATGGGAGAAAAAATCCCACTGTTTTCCATAGACTTCATTATCTATCACATTACAATGAAGAATTAAAGGCAGTCTCACAACTACTTGTAGCAATTTTATTCTAACAGTTGTTGCTCCTGCCTTTTTTTCTGCAGAATTAGAATCACTGCATTCCTGGATTTATAGCTAAATCTGTCCCATATAAACTCTGAGACATATATATACTTAAAGATAAATATAAGCTTAAAGACACAGCATAAACATAAGACACTCCCTGTTTCTAGGACAAAGAAATAAGGGATAGTATGATTATGGATGGTGTATCCTCACAAGATATGATGACATTTTATAAGCTCAGAACTGCAAATAGCTATTTGATATTTAAATATCTGAAACAAGATCATCATAAAAAGTACAATGACTTGTGAAAAACAGATACAGGCTTTTGTAAGTACCTTTAATAAATGCTGTTCTTGAGACCTCTCTCAGGTCTGTCTTGCTCTGAATAATCAACATTCCTGTTTTGAATCACATCTACCCAAGAGCAAAATGAATATGAAAAACAAAGAAAAGTTATTCACCTACTGAGATTGTAGCATGTCTTCCCATTGGGTTCAAAATCTGCATCAGTTTGGATGTCAGAAATATTCTGTCAGGGCAGCAGCACACCTCACCACCACCCCAGCTAGCAAAGGGGTGAAAACTGAAGCTCGGAGGGGCTCGTTCAGAGTCTGCATATTGGGCAAGCTGCTTTCTGCAGCTCTGATCAGAGTGAGAATATTTATCTACATTTCTTTTCTATACAGTTCAGTTACCTGACTAAAACCTGGCCAGCTCATACATTTTCCAAGTCAAAAGCAGTGTTGCCATTTTAATGTACATCCCTTACCATAAAGCAAATGTTAATGCTTTGTACTGTCAGCAGAATTCCCTGATAAAGCATTCCTTCAGATAATATAATCAATGCAAATATTATTAAATATTCTTCTTTTAAAGGAAGAGTAGATGGTCTTTCCAAGAGAGTGTTCACAAACAAAAGTAGTAATTTCAGAGAGATGAAGATCTTATTTTCTGACTTTAGAAACCTGGGATAAGGAGAGTAAGTATTTGCTTCTTTCCATCCCCTGCAGAGTTTAGAACCTGAAAGCTCTTTTCGCACTCCCCTTTAATAACAAGTTCTTGACACAGTGTTAATGTTGGTTCTAAATGAACCTCTAAGTAATTGCTGCCTTTCCCAGTTGTGACTAGCAGACCACCAAGCAGAAGAATACAATCAGGCCGATTTTAAAGGGATGCAGACAGGGAGGAGTAAATGAAGGAATGTACAAAGAAATTATACAGTAAATAAGAAAGGGAAACAAGTAGTAAATAAGAAGTGGTGATTTAATTTCTTCTACACAATTTTGGCTTCACTGGATTTAAAAACTATTCATGAGTACATTAAACATAAAGGACTTACATATTGGAATCAATTTATTTTAATTGGTAATTTTATAGGACCTTTGATGAAATTGTATATATTTAACTGCAATGCTTTTCGGATTTCCAAATATCTCTTAGGTAATCCACAACATTTGAAAGAGGGTTACATTAAATTGTGGAGATTGCAGTTAATATTTGTCTTGTCACTGAAGGAATTTTGATTTGGAAAATGTACCAGTTGTGTTAATTTGGTTCAATGCAGCATTTTGACAACTTTCTTTTCAAATGACAACTCTGGTGTTCAAAGGAGAATACAAACGTTTGCTGTAATGCTGGTGCTGGAGTAAGTCTAAGAACATAAAGCAAGCTAAAGTGGGCTTCCAGTTTTGGTGGTGTAGTAACCTTTCTACATGACATTTCTGTAGGACTACAGAGTGAACATTTTTTTGAGACAGCAGTGGAATGACTCACGTCTGGCTTACAGCGAATATCCTGATGATTCCCTGGATTTGGATCCCTCTATGTTGGATTCTATTTGGAAGCCAGATTTATTCTTTGCCAATGAGAAGGGAGCAAATTTCCATGATGTCACAACAGACAACAAGTTGCTGAGGATTTCTAAAACTGGAAAGGTGTTGTACAGTATCAGGTAAACCAGTTAATTTTATTTTTTTCTCTTCATCCCTTTCTTTCCCTCCCTGTGTTTCTGAATGCAACGTGTATGTTTAATTTTTTGTTGTCCCATGTGTACAACCAAAATGAGACTTAGCAGAGTAGAAGGAAAACTTGCCTGTGTTTCTTTGCTAACGTTTTACTTCTTGCAAAATAATTTCTAAGTGGCACAGAGGTATATCTTGGTCTTGTTGAAAACTTGAGGCTGTCTAGAACTTTAATGGTATGCCTCAGTAATTTCCATTAGCATTAGCTCAAGTCACTCCTCTTGCAAAGAGGAAATCATCTCTTCAGTAGTCTGTGGGTTGCAATTTAAAAGTAAAGGGGAATATTAATTTAAATGACTGCTCAACACTTTAAGTAAAAACATGCTTGAAATGCAATAAATTTGGCATGCAAATCGCTGGCTAATTGGATGAATCTAGTCACATTAAAAAAAAACAAAACCTGGAACTATGGAAAACATTTGTTTTTAATACTAAGTGCAATGAAATATGTGTCATGGGACTAGATTTAGCTGAATTAATAAACACTGACAAAGTATGATTTGATATGACCTGATGAAATGGGACATAAGCAGAAAAACAAAATTGCATTCCACATGCATAAATGGAAGCAAACAACCTGCAGTATTCATTTGACATTCAGCTTACTGTGAGCCATTAATTGCTTAATAATGGTAGCCAAAGATGCAAAACACTCTATTATTGCTCTAAGGATTGTTTAAAATGAAGTAATTACTGGAGTTTTTTTCTTCTTGGGAATGCTTCTTGGCTTTTGCTTTTCTTTCATTGTGGAAAGTAAACATGATAGTATTTGTTTAACAGGTTGTTTAGTGAATTTGCTCATCTGTATAGCAGATTAGGTTAGAAGGCAGTTATTTCTGATGGGGTATTGTGGTTTTGACTGCATTGTCATTAAGGAATTACTATTGATGCAGGCTCGGGATAGCTGAGGTCTTTAGGATGTTAAATAAATAAATATTAGCATGGAACTTCATCCACGTACATAATTCTTCGGAAATTCCTTGATAAGAGCCCAGTAATATTTGGACAGATGAAGCGGGGTTACTGAGCAGGGTTTCAAATTGCTCTGCCTGAAGAGTTTGAGAAAAATAGTAGGATACAAGGGTGGTACCAGCACCAGCAGTGATAAATATGCTGTCATTTACAAGTATTTCCTGTTTCACCCTGAGAAAGAAATGAATGCATCTGTTTGTTTGAATGACATCAGACACCATCTTATTGGAGGAAACAGTGCAGTTGGGTGCTGCTCTGAATGCAGATGGATAGCTTTCCTGACATTTGCTCATGCAGCAGAAGTGATATTTTGAGCTGCCATATCACGTTTGTAAAATTCCACCTAAATGCAAATTAATTTGAAGCAGAGTGAGCAGTATTCCAAGGGAGCACTAAGCAAAGCTCCTCCCCTCTCATTTGTATCACACAACAGTAACAGAGTGACCTGGCACATCTAACATGGCATATAATTTTTTAACACTTTACAGTGAAGAAAACTTTCTGGAAAATGGAAACTTGAAATCAGGAGCAATTAGAAATACTTGTCTTTACCTTCTAGATACTGGGCTACATACTTTGAGGTCAGCTGCTTGTAGTTGTGCTATGCAGAAACAAACAAGAATATTTTAGTGATTGGTTTCAGTACATTGTGGATGTTCACCACTGCACCAATAGCACTTTGCCTGTTGTTCTGATATTTAACATTTAGCATTTAGTGTGCTTTAAGTGTTTAAAGCACATCACAGATGCCTCTGGGATGAAGCGGGGAGGCTGTTTTGTTGTATTTCCAAATTTAACAAAATCAAGATGAAATTAATCTTGCATAAATACAAACTGTTCTTTGGATAAAGTGAGTTTAGAAATGCTCCTGGTAATTAACAGGCGAGAAGCAAGGTGTGTGTATTGTATGGCAGTGGGATCCCTCTTCCCTATATACTGCACCAAAAACATGAAAATACTCCATGCAGGAGGCTGAACTGGCTTATGCTGTTAAATGATCTCAGAGGCCAAACCTGACCTTTCTGAACAGAGCTTGGAAAGTCACCTGGGACAACAGTTCATGGTCCATATTTTACTAAAATGAGACACTTGGTATGGGATATGGGTGCCCAGAAAAACCATGAAAGGGTGAGTGAGAGTCTGAGCCGTGTATCACCTCCACTGCAGTGCTTGGCTAAGGGAATTATCTCACCCTGGGGTAAGCATGAGGCTCTTTGTCCTTCTTCTGTATAGTTGGCCAAAGAATCAAGCCCAACACAGCACAGAAGAGGCATAAAGCAGATTTCCATCAGAGTTTGCCATATAATAATCATGATGCTCATGCTTGCAGATTCCTACAATTATATTTAATTCCCTGGGAGTTGTTACAGAAAATAAAAAGTTGTTGATGGTTGATCATAATCTGAATCATAACTTTAGAAATTCAACCCCATTTTTATATGTTTGCGTGCTCAGATGATTACCTTGATATTTTTTTGGATCTCAGATAGTATGCTGTATACAGCCTCAGGCTCTACAGCTGGGTAACTGGTCTGCACCTTTGGGTGCTGCAGGGAAAACTAGAGCCTTGTGGAGGGAACCCAGAACTACTTAATACTGCAAATATATGCTATTGTCACTGGAGATGTAGCAGCAGCTCTTAGAGGCACATGTATTTTGAGATGTCTGCAATTGAAGCAATGTTATATTCAGCAAGCAACTTCACTTTAGTCAAGATCAGTCTCAGTTCCACTCATATATAACAATTCAAAAACTGTTAAATAGCTCTAACTTTTATTTTAAAGCACTCTGTAGAGAGCAATCAACAAGAAATGTTTGTAATAGCAGTGTTGAATAAATTAGTTTGTGTTTATATTATATGCTGAAAAATTGATGAGTTCAAATCATAACCTACACAATGTCACCCCTAGATACTTGTGACTCATCTGCTGCCAATCTTTGACTGATTTCTGCATGAATTGGGTTTTGGAGGGGGTTCTGCACTTAGAAAGCGTTGCAGCACTGTGTGATGGTACCAAGAACCCTGTTCCAGGCATTCACATTCTGTATGACACCTGCATTTCGCATTGCACACCCCACTGCATGGGCTTTATGTTCCAGGGACAAGCATCGTGTCTTCTCTGGCCCCCTGAGGACACCTGGGACATCAGGAAAATGCTAAATAAACTCACAGAAAGCTTTATATTATCTCTGAGCCACCCATTTGTGCTACCTGATTCCCACAAACTCATTTCAGGCTGCCAGTCAGCTCAGAACATTAGCATCTGCCTAAAAGCTTATTTTAGCAAAGTGATAGAAAGTGGTTTTATTTAAGGTTTGTGGGGTTTTTTTCTGCATTAATTGCCTCCTTCTCTTTTTAATATTTTCAGTGCATCTCAGCTATATGAGATTGATTCAGAAGGTGATATAATTCAACCATAATATTGATCCACAGCATTAAATCCAGAATATATTGGTCAGGAAGGTAAAAGAATTGAAAATATATATATATATGTAGAATTTTTTTTACTTGCTGCTTCAGAAAACATTCATAGTTGAGCTTTGCTCTGAATTGTGGTGCCAGTGTATTTAGCCAGAAATAGTTACAAAGCAGATTACTACATATTTTTTAAATATGAGAAGATTTTGGAATGTGTTGCATAATTTGACAAGAGAGACACTTTGATTTCTAGGGAGGAGATCTGTGCAAATCTTCACAAATTACGTTTCTTCCCCTATTTTTGCTATTAAAAGCAAAAGAGCAATTGTTCAAAGAGCAATTAATTACCTAGAAAGAATTTCCTCAAGTCTTTCAAAATATCAGTTTTTCTGTCTTTCTTTGTCTTCCCAGTGCCAGAACTGTTAGTTATGTAGACCATTAGTTCCTTGTGGTTTCAACTATCGACCTAGTTTTAATTGTAAATGTTCCTATGGCCGAGGGCAAAGTGTCTGCCAGAAAGCCCTTCTGTGCTGGAGGGCACTGGGAAACACAGAAGGCTGAAGCTGTTGGATTGCCCTGTTTGTGGAGCTGTTCTGGGAATGGTTACCAGCCCTCCATTCCACAACAAGTAGCTGGCAGGGGGAGCTGGTACATCCCGAAGCCCTCACCTGCTTATGCAAGCCAAGAGAAGTATCTGTGAAAACATTACATCTTTTTGCTGCTCCCCACACCAGCTGCCTTACTCAGGAGCTTCCAAAATCAGCTCTTCCTAGTGTGGCCATAGCACTGAGGGATGGAGCACTGAGTCAACTCCCTCCTGCACCCCCACGACCCCACACACCCCTTGGTGTTAGATCAGGAGTCATGAGTGCCATGTCCATCACATAAATCATCAGAAGTAATCCAAAGCACTTTTATAATCCAGCTTTTCTGAGAGAAACTTCCCTGTTTTGTAGTCTGCCCTGTACTTGTGCTCTTTGCCTTATGGGAAAGGAAAACAGGTTAAGGAAATACATAGGTAGCACTGCTGGTCCCTCTGCAACAGACTGCTCATGGCAAAAAGTTCACTATCCTGCTGAAATATATTGCTTTTAAATAAGATACAGTCTTGGATTTTTTGTATGGCTACTATAGAATATGTTGCCATGTTACAGTGAAGTCAGGTGTAGGTTTTCTAAAACAATTTTGGGGCACAGACATTATCAGCTAAATGATAATTTGGATCCATTTATACCCATTATGCATAAATCATCCATGTCCCAGCACAGTCTAGCCTAGCAGGGTGGTAGAAAATTTTATGCTCTACAGCTCTGTATGCATTCTGTGCTTAAATTTCATGACTTCAATTTTATTTTACAATCTAGTGCTGGGACTTAAGAGGATTTGGACTTTACTAGCAACATTGTCTTTCATGTGACCGATTGGCAGAGGTGGGATAATGACATGTTTATCATGATTGACATGTCTGTTTGTTTATTAAACTCCCACCTCAAACAAACATATCTATTACCTCAGGTCCTATCAGAATAACACTGGTATTGACAAGGTGTTTTTCTGATTTTCCTTTGGAAGTGAACATCAATAATCACAGGGATATTTTCATTGGAAATTACTTCATTCTTGCATTGGCAAAACTGCACATTACCCTGTTCTAAGTGTTCTGACTTTCCAAAAGCATAAAATGTGTTCATATACTTCAATGTAAATTTTCTGCATTTAAACCAAACCAAAACATTGAAGAATAGTCAATGGAAATGCTACCTGAAATAGAGAACATCTAAAACATTTCAGTGTTTGACAGCTTATATGTACTGTGGGCTGAGGCCTTATAGAGTTACTAAACTTTATTATGCACAACGTTACTGGGACACAGACACTTCCCAAATTGTGGCTGTATGCTATGTGAATCCAGTGAATTTGACAAATTTGTCTTCCCATAAGCATGATTACAATAACAACAATGGTTTCAGAAGCTAAAAAATTGCAGCCTTTTGTGGGAAAAGCAGCAGTTCTCATTACAGCTGAACCCAATGTCCTTGGATTATCATTAGCTCTGTTTTGCACCCTTCCTTTCTCTTTCCTTTTTGCCCTTACTCCTGTCTCTCCTTCCAGCCCCACTCCAGCCCCTTCATTTTGGGGCCTTTTAAATAAATGAACTCAGATTCTTCTCATTCTTTGGGGTTGTTTCCAAATGCTCTCCTAACTGCATCACCCATTCCCTTCTTTCTCATTCCCCCCCAATCTACAAATTCAGTCTGAGGATCTAGCCCCAGGTTTCCAATACCCTTACTTTCCTGTTGTACCTAAAGTACGTGCTTTTCATAACAAAAAATAAAATCTGCTAAATAAATAATAAAGCCTAATGGGGGTACTTTGTTATGCAACTAACATAGCTATTGTGAAAACCCCATTGATTATATTGCTTAAGAAAAGAATAATTTACACTTTAATGACACAAAATTAGTTGCTTTTCACTTCATAAGGCATTCATAAAGCAAAGCAGGGATATGGGCATTATATCTGAGTGTCTACTGCCTCACTTCTTCCTCTAGTGTCACACACATCCCAAGATGAGGCAGAAGAGCACTGGAGGTAAATACAAACACAAGAGGGGAGCTGCTTAGGCAGAAGGACAGTGCTGCCAGGAGAACAAATGGCTCTGAACTGGCCCTAAGTAAGCTCACAGAGGAAGTTACAAAGCTTACAGCCATATACACCTTGAATTCCTACAACAATATTCCAGAAGAAATCGGGACACATACACTAGATACCATGAAATGAACTTTGATCATTTTTGAAAGGGTCGAAAGGATGTGACTCGGTGAAAGCAGATGACCAGATTTGATGGCATGAAATGTCACTTCTGCAGTCCTATATCCCTGTGTCTCAATTGAAAAGGAAAGCTTTGTTCTAAGTAAAAAAATGAGAAATGCTGGTGGAGACCAACTTGTACATATGAAGTTGATCTTGGCTGGCAGGATCCAAAATACTGGCAGGTGGCTACTTTAGGATATCTGTGCCAACGGGATGGTTGCACAGCCAACACACTGTGTACCTCCCTCCTTATGGCTACTGGCAATGCCTGTCCTCCACTGCTGCTGATCAATCACTTCACTTGGCCATTGAACTCACACTGGAGCAGTTAAAGGTTAGGTGTAAAGTGATGTAGGTGAAGGAACCCTTCCTAAATGGTACAAAAAAACATGTTTTCCTAGAACATGGTCCCAGGGATAAATCCAATCTTCCTTTGCCAATTGGATTGGAATATATGGCTTAGAACATCATGATGTCATCATGCCAGGAGGAAAGCAACACCATACCAAACACACACTGCAGGAAAACTGAGATAGAAAATGACAGAGAAAAAAAAGAAAAGGTGAAATACTGCTCCTCATGTAAAGGAATGAGGTGCTTACAGAATTTAACTGTTACATACAATCACATTTGAATTTAATTTCATAGATTTGTTTGAGCAATAATTGGAAAAATCATTTGCTGGCAGCTCATGTGCTGGCATTGTGTATCTGCAGACAGTGATTGCATTACAATGAGAAGTGGGATGCCTGAAATGAGAAATCCACCACCCTGCTCTGTGCCAGCCCCTGTGTTGTTAAGCAGTACATGAAGCAAAGCAAAGCACTGGAGGGAATGAGAACATGCTCAGAAAGAGCAGTACATGAAACTCCAGCCTATAACTCCCATTTTGCCATAGCAGAGAGGGTTCCACATCTCCTCTAAGCTCCACTTCAGCCCGTTCCCTCCTGGCAGAAATGAAGCTGCAGAACATGACAAATATTAGAGAGAAATTCCAGGACTCCTCAAAAATAAGGAAAAAACCAGTCAGTTTGACTGTTCCATTTCACAGGACAAAGCCTGTAGACTGTGCAAATTACCAGAATTGACATTCAAAATGATGAGTCAGGTCCCTGAAAAAATAATGAGATGGACTACAAAATGAAAAGAAATTTAAAGGAAGAATGCCACTGGGAGTTTTTTTTTCTTTTTTCTTCTGATAAGTGATCAGTGTATGTGCCCTTCTTTCAGGCACCCAAGACAGGAGGCTGGGAGGAATACAAAGAGATTTTAGATTCTCCTCCCTGTTTCAGTGTCACTAGCCTGAATGGCATTTGCTCCTGTGTCATGCAATGCTGTCGTGGTTGCTGTGCAACTTCATCTCCCCTGCCAGTTTAATAGGGAACTTTGCTGCTGTTTAGGTAATATTTTAATGTTATTTCAGCAGCTAGAAGGATCAGGAGTTTAATCTTTCAAAGAAAAAAAGTACCACTGAATTATCTTTAATGTTATTGTCAGCTTAGAGCTTTAAGAAAAATACCAGAAACCTTGCAATTTACAATAGCATCTTTAGATTTAACAATGTTGGAAAAAAGAAATCCCACTTGTCTCACTAAATCCAGCACTGAAGGGTTTGCACAGGTATTAGTCTTTTGATAAAAATGGCACAGAGCCAATGTTACCAGTGATCATGCATGTGCTATTTATGTTCTGGTATTTGCAGCATAAAATCCTAGATTGTGAAATCTCTTGTCCCAGCAGCTGAGGTGCAGATGGGCGTAGTGTGAAAGAATGAAGTGATAAGAATAGAAACAAAACGTTATTTTTAACATGATGCCTACTCATGGTGAGGCATTTGTTGCTTTTCATGCTAGTGAGGAGATAATCATGGGGTTTTTTTGCAGACGGAAGGGATTTATACCCTTATCTACAGGACTTTTTAAATTGCCAACAGTATTTCTATATGTAACAGGGCTGATACGAGTTATTTATCATTAGAAAAACTCTGTGAGGAGGCTGTTGTTCTGTAGCACACTCACAACCAACTTTTCTTGCAAAATAACTGATGAAAAGGATACTCCCCTGTCGTGATATACCACACGTTGTGATCCCCAGGGCCCTTCAGGAAGCAGTGTCCTCCTCTGGGATGAGATGTCATTGAGATCAGGGAAAGTTTTGGGTGTCTCACAAGACATCAGGCTAAGGAGTGATAGCTGCTTGTAAAGGAGTGGGTTAGAATACAGTTCAGTGGTTGCTGCAGACAAGGCAATACGTCAAATGTGAGTTAAAATGACATATTTGCTTAAATTTATTTAGAAAACCATTCCTGGATTATGTACTGTGTAAACACAATTCCCTAAGTGTTCAACACAATGCTATCCGCTCGTTACTTTAGATTTGTGTTGCAGACCATTCACAGGCAGGCTGTGTAGTACTCTGAAGTGTTTTTGTTGCATTGTGAGATTATCAGAGAAGGTGTGATGGTCAGGAACCCCAGCATTCAAAACCCTCAAGGGAAAGAATGAGATTGGAAATCATCTTGAGAAAAAATCTATTTACAAACATTTTATTTCTATTGATTTTTTTTTTTTTAATTCAAGATCCTCACCCTGTACTGCTGGTGCTGCTTTGGGGGTTTGTTGTCAGAGGCAGACTAGCCTCAAGACTCAATAACCCTGAAAGCAGGTGGGAGTGGCATTTGACAGGAATTGGTAAACAGGAGAAGGAGGGGGAAAGGGTGTGAGTTCAGACCAGGAGGCAACAGGAAATGTCTGGGCTCTGTGTCATGGAAGTGTACCTGGGAGAGATGTAGGGTAGATGGGCAGGCATAGGAGGATGTGGGAAAAATGTCTATGGGCTGAAGGAAGAACAAGGTAAAGGCAGGAGTGGTTGAAGGCTGACCAGGAAACACAATATCTCAGCCCCAGTACTGAGCTGAGGACTTGATTGCACTGCACATAAATACCTGTGAGGCCCCTTGGTGCATGTGTGTGTCACCCACTGCCTTTTCCTGGGAGGATGGTGGCTGGATGCAGCAGCTGTGCTCAGGCCAGCAGCAGTGCCTGTGCTGAGTTCTGCTGCTGGCCCATCTGGGACCAGGGCTGCTCGCACCAGGAGAAAACACTGATGTTGCAAAACATGTTCAGGCGTGAAAGATAACCAACATGAGGGTTTCTGATTAAGCAGTCAGGCTATGTATTTTTTTCCCCCCGTGAGATGCCTTATTCTGACTTCTGTGACAGAGGCCACAGCCTGGAGGACGTTGCTTTCCTGCCTGCAGAATTTGGGGAATGCAGACCTCTGAGTGGTGCTGTAAGTGTCAGAAGTGACCAGAAATTAAAGATTTTGAGCGAGGCTGGGAAGAGCGACAGGCCCACAAGCCAAGTGTTAGTGATATCTCAGTACTTTATAGTGAAACCAGGGGATGAAAGAGGGGAGTTTGAATGAAATGCTGAGTGAAGAAATCCCAGCAGTGCCTGCTGTACTTTGAAGGCATTTAAGGTGTCAGCAGATGCTGCTCAGGACTTGCCTGGTGTGTGAGGGAATCCTCAGGAAGAGGGTCCAAAACATAATACAGAGAATGCTGCCCTGGACTACTTGGATTATAGCCCTGTCTGTGCTACAGTGCTGCTCATTGACATTATTTATTTATTTATTTATTATTTTTTGTCATAGTGGCAGCTAATTGTTCATTCTTTGTTTTCTGGCTCTGATTCTGTATTTTGTCCTGTTCATACTCTTGTTTGCTTTATTCCAGGGTCTGATTTTTCCTTGGCTGTGGGTTGGGTGAGGGAGCAGGGAGGGAAAGAAGAGAGCAGCTTTGCCTCTTCTCTGAGGCAGCTTGCTGTCCCTGGCACTTTGCCTGGTGTGTTGAGGCACTGGAGATGTGAGTCTCTCCTGCTCCCTCCCTGCTCCTCTCTTTTTTTTTTTAAAACATGATGTGCTCAGCCCCAGAGCTTTCTGTGAGCCAGCTGTGCCACCTGGGTCTGGCTGGCATGGGGTGGAGGGTGCTCAGGGAATGGAAGGCAAAATCAAATCCCTGGTCAGCTTCTTCTGACTTCAGTTTTACAGATGGTTCATCAAGCACTTCCCATCAGTGTTTTATGGTTCTCCACCACCAATCTGTTGTTTATGCATCTCAACTGCCTTGGTGGCAGGATGCCTGGAAAATAAAATAATTGTTCTGTAGCAGTTTGTTCTGTTTTATTAACGATTAAAGTATTCATCAGTGTAATTCCCCATTACATTTGCTCTTTGCTCCAAACCTCCAGGGGCCCTTCTTAAATTTGCCAAATGTGAGACATTAATTTTGCTGAAATATTGTGTGTCAATTACACTTATTATCACCAATGTGGGTATCTATATCTACCTAACACTTTCCATTTATGACCCTACATCCTTCTTAACATAGATATATAAGTAGTGACATGGCACCAGGATTTGGAAACATTTGCAGCCTCATAGTTTTGCTGAAAAGGAGTCAACTGGTACAAATTGTCCCACCACCATGGACTTCAGTGGATCTATTTCAAATTCCGGCTGCTGAACATTTAGTATGTAGTACTCTTGTTGCAAATCAATGGATCTGTGGATGATACAAGGCTCTAACCACTTGTTTCAACACTTGCATTACTGCTGTTAAAAGGGATTAGAGGCAGAGATGTTAATTCTGAATGGCTACTGTGAGGTGAACAGCAAGTAGAGGTAAAACTATAAGTGCATGATATCTTGATCTAGTCTCATCAACACAGTGAATAGAAATTACTTCTCATTTTTCAGGGCGATAAGAGAATAATTAAGTCTTTTTGAAAGACAACAATGATTAGGAAGAGAACATAGACATTAGGCTTTGTGTGCACCTACAAAATGAGCCTACCTAATTTTCTCATCTCGCCTCCAGGGAAAAAAATGATATATCTACATTATATCAATGGAGATAGATTACTTTTTCCTTGTGAATCTTGAAAGCTACAACTGGGTGTATCTGCTTTCTCATAAATTTGATATTAAAATAACAAGGGACATTCCTCACCATGTATGTAGTCAAACCCCCAGATTACCTGAATTTTTGGGGTGTAAAAAGGGATGAAGGAGAAAGGAAACAAAGTCAGTGTGAAGTGCATACCTGACAGTCAGTAAAATCCAAGGGGTGAATAGCCCATGCCTACTTCAATGAATGCAAACAAATGACATATTTACAAAGGCTGCATTTGCATAAAGGCATGTTTGAAAATAACTTAAAACATCTAAGTCATATTTAGAAGATGACTGAAAGGAACAGAGTTTGATATAGCAGTGTTTCAGGGAAGAGGCAGAGGCACTGTTTTGTTAATGATGGGGATTAGCAACTTAATTAGCTCAATCTTTAATGCAGGAAATTACCTGGCAAAAGTGAGACTAGTTAACATTTGGAAGGACTCAAAATATTAAAATCAGGAAAGGACAGATTTTCAATGACATATGCCTACTAGATAAACTTTTTTCTCTAGATGACAATTTTATTTTTTTTTTATATTTCTGCTATTTGGTCCTAAAGGTTAAATGTGGCTTTACTTGCTATGGTGATGTTGAGAAGAGTACTGGGGATTTTCTTCATCTCACTGCCACATAAATGTGATCTCTAATTTCCTGATACTATCATCTTGTTTGCTGAAGACTGTGTCAGATGAAAATACTGTGACTTTTTCTAGGTAGCTCACACGTAGGCAACAGCAGTGATGTTGAATGTGATCTTAGATCTGGGTGAGATTTTTATGATCAGCTACGTAAATATTGTCTTGTTGTCACAGTGACTTATGGCTAGAAGCCCCAGCCAGGTGGTCCCCAAAACTTCACATGGTGAAGAAATAGACTGAAAGACCTTGACTCAGTTGTAGGTGGTAAGAACCACAAAATGATTGTGGGAGACAGAATTTAGTCAAGTATTTCTCTGTAGAGATCATACAGGTTTGTGGAACAACATAGTTTCAAGGCTGTACTTCTAAACAGCTGACTTGTGCATTCAATGACAACTAAAAACTTCCTGTCATTGCAGTGTTAATGTTTCAGTGTCCCTTCAAATCAGACAGTCTTGTTACTGCCCTTCATAATAAATGGGCACAGAGGGGTTTTTTTTTTGCATTCTTTGGTTCAGAGTGGATTTTTTGTGCTGAATGTAATCAGAAATAAAAATGTACTTTTAAAATATTTTTTAAAACAAAATCCTAATATTTATGCTGTTTATCAAAGCCAGTTGTTTGTAATTAGGCCATCCCAATATCTCGGTTAGCTAAAAATGGTTTCTTCTCATGCACAAAAAACCCCCCCCCTAAACCACAAAAGAGACAGTCTTGAAATAGATTGCAGTCAAATGTTAAAGGTTAAATCAACTAAAAAAAAAAGGAAGAAAGAAAGAAACATTAAAAGTATTCCCATTTAAATAAAGTTATGCTTTATCTGGGACAATAACAACTGAAAAATTAAAAGAGAAATATATTTTGTATGATTATGTTCCTTTAGGCTTACTTTCTTCTATCTGTACTCCTTTAATGCAATGTGATTCTTTTACTGTATAATGGTTTTTTCCTTCTTTTAGTGGCTAAGCAGTAAGAATGAAGACTTGGAAATGGGACTCATTGTTCCAACAGAAAAAAAGCACTGTTAAAAAAAACCCATGGTCGTTGTTTCCTATTTCCTTTTTTTTTTTTTTTTTTTTTTTTTGCTTTTCCAAAATAAAACTTAAAACCTGTGTCCCATGACCAGGCGTTTCAGCTTTTGGATTATTTGATTCAGTATTGTACATAAAACATTCACTGGTGCATTAGTGGTCTAGCCTAACCTGATGTTGTCTTCTCTGCCTCTGCTCTGTTCAGCCAGGGCAGGCTGTGAGTGCCCCGTTTGCTCACACGTTTTGTCTCCACAGCTCTCACGTGCTTAAAAGCCCAAAGGGGAGATGAGCCCAGCCTTTGAGGTGTTAAGATTTGGTCTTGGTTCTTTGAATTCTAAGTATGGGGCTTTAGATGAAACCTGTAGATGTCTAACATATTTTTTTTCCCCCTCTAATTTTAGGCTTACTTTAACCTTGTCCTGTCCCATGGACTTGAAGAATTTTCCTATGGATGTACAGACATGTACAATGCAGCTAGAGAGCTGTGAGTGCCCAATTGCTTTATCTATCAAATAACAAGTTTTTACCCTAACATTCAGTGATTAGATTGTATTTATATTATCACATTTTTGGGGTGAGACTCAGTATTCCTGTTTGGTAAGGGAATTATGTTTATCACCATAACGTGAGGGTTGCGTGTTTCTGTGCTGCTCCTGCTACCTTATCTTTCTCCCTCCTGGGTCACATCACCTTACCCATCAGAGTTGCATCACTTCCAGGGGTAAATACAGCAATGCTGTGTGGGAGAAATTACTAAATCTCAGGAAAGTGAGAACAATTACTACACAGCCGGGGATCCGCTGTGTCTGATTGAGTTAGGCTCACTTTTGGGAAATGGAAGCGAACTACCCGATGAAGCAGAGGTCCTGTTAGTGACACCTAAGCTGGTGTGCTAAACACAGGCAAGGCATGGGCTGGGGAACCAGCACACGCCACAGCACTGCCTCAACTTGCCCAGGTAACAGTCAGGCAAACCTAGGAGTGGCTCAGAGTGTGGCAGGTGCCAGAAATCCTCCCCAATATTCAGTAGGTACCAGTCCACACTGTTGGTTTTTTTTGTTTGTTTGTTTAGAGGAGAAAAGATGTAGCTGTACGGCTATAAACCATGTGCTGCCACCTGCCTTTGTGCCCAGAGAATCTTAGACTGGTTTGGGCCAGCAAAATTTGTTTTAGGTGGCAAACCAGGGCAGTACTTCAGAATAGAACAGTGTTTACTTCTTGCTTTTAATAGAGTAATGGTGTAGTTATAGCAACCAATAACTAAGAGAAATCGTGACGTTGTTAATCAAACAGTTTGAAAATGTAACTGAGATAACATGTATTGCAATAAAAGACATGCTTCTCAGGCATAAGAACATTTGCTCTTTTCGGGTCTGTTGCCATCTAATAAACTCTGATTCCTTTATTGCAGTTGGCTACACCATGAATGATCTGATATTTGAGTGGCTAAGTGATGGACCCGTGCAAGTCGCAGAGGGTTTAACCTTGCCACAGTTTATTTTGAAAGAAGATAAAGAACTTGGTTATTGCACAAAACATTACAACACTGGTGAGAATTATTCTATTTTTTCTATCAATTTTTCCAAAGGCATCTCTTGTCAATTTGTAATGGAAAAATATGTGTAAAATGAAAAACAATTGAAATTAAAATTTGATTCAGCCACACTTATTTTTAAATCTGAATGGAAAGATTTTTTCTGTTATTTTTTGAAATATTTAGTTTCAAAATTTCCTTTCATTTCATTAAAGTATTCTAATGTCCTTAAAATCGTTGAAGTATTTAAAATATCTCCAAACTGAAAAAAAAAATCTGTTTTGATATCCTTAAAATGCAACATGTCAAAAAACTAACTCTTTTATTAAATATTGGTTCATCTCTTTTAAAGTACTGATTTTTCTGAACCTAGTTTATTTCTCCAGCATATCAAATTACCAAGGAGGAAAAATATTAAATTTTTGCCAGCTTTTATGTGTAGTCTAATTTTTGAGATGTAGCATGTCAAAAGACAATGCTTTCATTGCTGATCCGAATAATGTACAGACACGGAATGTTGGGAAATTAAGTTTGTTTAATACTCTAAAGTTTTTTCTTTCATTTGCTGTTTAGGAGTTTATAATGCTGTGTTTTCTAGCTTTAGCTTTAAAGAGAAGAGGAAACTCTGCTAAAATTTTGATTTAGCGGCATGGAGTTTATTTAATGGGGACAGCATTTAGAGAACAGTTTTCTGGGTGCTTTCTGGGATTAAATATAATCCCTCTCATCTGAAATAGCTTTTTCATCATTTCAGCATAAGAGCTGATCTGGTTGCATGAAATACATTTGTTTCACTCTATGAAATAATACAATGTGAGAGGTTCTGCCTCTGCCAAAAATAATGTCACATTTGCGTCTCATGAAAATTGTTGGGTTTAATTTTTATAAATGCAGCCTGTCATTTTGGAGCCCAAAATACCAAGGAAGGAAAACTTTGTGATTGGCACCCCCACTACTGTCTTCTCTGTAGTTTGCTCCTTCAGGTTTGGTGTGAAATTAAAATGAGGATAAAAATTGTTACTCTGTCTTCTCCTAAACCCACTGTCCAGGCTGTGCCAGAAAACTCTGGAGAGCCTCTGACAGACGGTGCTACTCATGCCATTGCTGCCACAGGTGGCCACCACACCCCTTCCCAGTCCCCTTCTCTGTGGGAAGGCTGGTCAGGAACAGCCTCTGCCCAGGTCTCCGTATCTGCCTTTCAAGTCACAGCTCACTCATTTTAGAAATTCTGGGCTGTCAGAGGATATTATCCAGTCTCCACTCCTTTCTTTGTCAAACACCCTCTGCACTCCCCTTTGTGATAACTCTTGCACCCACCATTCAGCATTGTAGACCACCAGAAAAACATAGGGACATCACAAAAAGGAGCAAACAATCTAATTTCCCCTGAAAGGACAAACAAGGAAAAATGCATCTTCCTTCATTTTCCAACCAACACAAAAGGGGTCCTTTGAAACCATCAGCAGGACACTTTAGGAATGAGAGGCTTTCCTGTAGTCTGCCCCTGGAGTGAGAGCCCCCATAGTCCCTAACCCAGGGTAATTTCAAGAGCAGCACAGAGTGATTGCATTAGTAGCTGCTGAGCTGTTGCAGCTGCAACTCTGCATCTCCTGCTGCACAACTGGTTCCACTGTCAGGCAATCCAAAACCTCTGTCCTCCAGGACTGCTGTGCAGCCGCTATCGGTTGTTTGAAGAATCACTCACCTCCCATGAGGGATTGGTTTAGGTTTCCTGGAATCAGACTTTCAGCAGAATTCAAAGCAGACTTTGAGCTGATTCTGCTGTGAGACATAATCCACAGCCAGGGCTCATTAGCAGAACGTGGAGTGTGAACTGTCCTAGGACTGTGAGAGTAGTAGTTTACAATTTGTCTGTTCAAACACGATTGCTTAATCTCATGCCTCTAAAATACCAAAAATGCTGTCCCCTTTTAATACTTAACATTATATTTGACTAAAGTAAAAGCTCACTGAATTTTGAGAAAAGAAACATTTTATATTTTCTGCAGGTGAAACTATTGTGCTGATACTCATTTTCTCAGTTGATTTGAAGAACTGGGCACATTATACTCCAGTGGTCCCATGTTTCCCCCAAGCTAGTATGCAACAAGTGGCTGACTAGTGTTTGTGTATTAGGATCTGCTTACAGTATTATGTTAGGAAACAGGCCACACATCTAACTTATGTTCAGAAAACAAGATAAAAATATGCAAAAAGCATTTATGAAAATAATTTCATGTTCTAGGAAAGTTTACATGCATTGAAGTCAAGTTTCATTTGGAGCGTCAGATGGGATACTATTTAATCCAGATGTACATTCCTAGCCTGCTGATTGTCATTTTATCCTGGGTTTCTTTCTGGATCAACATGGATGCTGCTCCAGCCAGAGTTGCACTGGGTATCACTACAGTTTTGACAATGACCACGCAAAGCTCAGGATCGAGAGCTTCCCTCCCAAAAGTAAGGAAATAATTTTGTGCCATGAGTTTGTTCCTAATAAGAAATGTTTGTGCTACTCTTTCAAGTTTCAGAAAGGTCTGTGTAAATATGCATCCAATAAGGATACATGAGAAAGTGGTAACAGTGTGATGTCAAACTTGCAATACCCTTGCATTTGGATCAAGGAATGTTTCTGCTGTTTTGGTGGATGGCTGAATGGTGCAGCAGTATGAATTTTTAATGAGTTTCTGCTGGTTTTGAGACTTATTTCTGAGTGTTTAGAAACCAGATTTTCTGAGGTATTTAGGTGTCTTACTGGATTTCTTTCAGGCTGGGGACATTAAAAAAACTGGACTGGTAAACTCCCATGTATCGTGATGTTTCTAGGTATGGCACTCAGTCCAATGAATATATAAATATATCCCCCCAAAATGTATATTTAAAATACATATATGTAACATATATGCAACCAAAAGATTTCTTTGGAGAAACTTTTAATGTGGAATTGCTAATGTCTTTGTTTCACGGCAGAATTTGTCCATATTCATGTGTCATCTGAAGACCTTCATCCTATCTATGCACAAAAATATCCTCTCATTCAGATTTTGTGGTCTTTTTAATCCTGGCCAGATGCTGTAGATGAATTTACAGATTACAGACTGGATTCTCTGTTTAGTCAGACTGACAGCTCTTTTCAGCATAGGCACAGCCCAAATGCTTCTGATAACAGCATTCCCAGCAGAATTTAATGTGCAAGCTCAGGTTTTATACGATTTTCTGGAAGGGAGCTCAGAGTTAGGTAAGTTTCTAATGGTCTAAAGAGTTATGAGACACAGTCCCTGAAGAGTCCATTTCCAGCAGTCCAGCATCAAAGGGATTGGGATCATAGTATCAGTGAAAAGCACAAATTTGGAGTGTTTGTGTAGATCACGATCCATTCCAAGAAAGCAGGCTGTATATTGTGGTGTTTCACCCTCAGTATCACATTTTGTCTCATTCCAAATATGCAAGTTGTTCAAGTGGAAGGCAACTTCAAAAATATTAGGCACCTCCAAAAAAGGCACAGATTGTGTTACTCCTTTGTTAGTAATGAGAAAGTGTCAGTTAAAAATCTGGTGAGTACAACATTTAGTTCAGCTTCACTTACTCGCTTGGAGATGTGCATAATTTTCCATGCAAACTGAAAGCTTCTCATATAGTAACTCAGAATTTCAAATTGAAAATTTATTAAACATTTGTTCAGACAATTCAGTCAATATTACCAGTGAACATTCTGAAAAGAATGTCTGAAAAGATAATCTTGGCAAGAACCATACAGGATCTTTTAATAGCAAGTTTGGAGTGGCTGAAGACTATGTCTAGATGGCACAACATGAATCCATGTGAAATATTCCAAGTTTCTTAAAAATTATCTGGCTTGAGAAGTATAGATAATACAAGCACTATGGTGGAGATTCCCACCCACATTTCCTACTGGGCAAACAAATCCTGAAAAAAGGCTCTGCAGTGTTAGCATGCCCCAAATACTAATGCTTTAGGAGGTGTTTTCCTCATAGGCCTTTGATCCAGCTGAAATGTTTTCCCTTTTGCATTCTGTTGTGTTTGAATAGAAAAAATAATTCTGAGTGGAAGAAATGGGAAAATGCAAAATATGTTGACCGTGATATGTTGATTATTGGAGAGGTCCTTCTCCAGCCTCAAGATTAAATACATTTATCTCATCAGCTGTCAGAGAACAGTGGTGCTCTGCTCATACTCCATCTTCTCCTATTCTGCTGTGTTCCTCTGCCAGAAATCAGGCCCTAAGAAAAGCATCTCACCAGAAAGCCCAGTACACTTATTTCAGTCAGACTGCACCTGGCTGTTGTATCTTTTCTGTGTAATTCAGTTGAGCTCTGTTTCATAGTTTTGATCTCTATATGTTAGTTAATCCTTGTGGGGGCTTTTGAAGGTGTGTCAGTTGACTTAAAAATGTGGTTCTAAGTAAATGCTGGCATTCCAGCCAGCTGACTCCCACCCTGGATGACTCAGGTGCTTGGAGAAACATGGGCACCATTCAGGTCCATACTGAATCACCAGTACCTGATGCCTCATACACAGAAGAAAGATTTTCTTGCTATTGCTGTTGCAGGCACTTAACTGTTTTAAAACCCCATCTGTAACTCAATATCAAAATTGCATTTATTAATAAAATCTGTCCAGTTCAAATGCACTGAGAAATAAAATATGAAAAGAATTGAATCAAATCAATGCGAGAGCTGAAGTCTCAAAATCCCTGTTTAAAAATAATAGTTTTCTAAGCCCTGTCTACATATTGCCAAGACACAGGAAGTTAAGCTGCCAATGACACATCCATTTAAAAGTTGCTTCAAGCATGAATGTCTAACAGAATAAGATATTTCAGGAGGGTTATTTTTGCAAGAATACTGAAAAAAACCAAATGAAACTTTGCCTTGTGAAAGCAGCCTAGGATTGAATACAAGAGCTATAATTTCTCCATCCTTCTTTGTGTCCTACTCTTATTAATATAGATTTATGCAATTTAACTTTAATTTGCTCAGTTTCATGCCGAGTTTTTTTTCTATTTTCTCTATTTTAATAGAGCTTTACCTCAGAAAACAACAAAGTATCAAAACTTGCCAATTTTAAAGGAAATAATTCCTTTACCTAGAGAAAGGCAAAGAAGAATTGTGATAAGATTCCTAAGGTTTTTTTGTCTGTTTCTATGTTACTATCTAAATGACTAAAGTGTTACTGTTTAGAAGTAATTACCTACATATTGTCCTCAACCCTGGTGTAAGATAACACGACAAGGTTCTCTTTGCTTAAAATTGCTCTTTTCCATTTTAATAACTAACATTCATTTCCATACATGGATTTCATAATGGTAGGTCATGGCCACACAGATATTAGGCACTCAGCTGTTGAAAATTAAACATAAGATTGAGATTGCTGAAAAGAAAATGAAAATAAATGAAAGAATGAAATTAATTCAATCTGAAGCTCATATTTGCTGCATATAAGAGAATTGTCTAGAATGCACTCTTCTAAATGAAATACATTTCTTTGGTAAATCCTGTAGTATTTCTGTGGAATTATTATATTTGGAGTATTTTGTAATTCTGTCTAAGAATATAGGGTGAAATTCCAGTATCAGCAGCATAGTAATAAGGAAATCAGTATGCTTTTTTCCCCTTATCATTCTGCAAAGTCACTTTTTTTCTTACCAAAGGCAAGAGTAGACTATGAGACAGATTAAATCACAGCAAAGCTACTGTTCTAGGAAAGGTGACTTGCAGTGGCTGTTTCAGAAAGCAGAAAGGTTCTCTTCCTCCAAAATTTTAGCATAAACTAAGCAATAATGCACTGTGAGTCCATGAAATAACAACTTTCTGTGTAGGGAGAATCTGTAGAGAAATATTCACCATGGAACCAAACTCTTTTAAAATTATGAAATTACTTAATGTATGTTGCAGAAGACTTGTGAGGGGTCCTTTAACCAGAATTGCCCTAGTTGGCTGTGTTAGGGGGTGGTAAAGAACTCATCCAGAAGGCTGGGATGGAATTTCCTACTTCCAGTTTGACTAATCCATCACTGGGATGCCCAGGAATGGTGATCCAGAATAGCAGGATTCCTATGATCAGTTCCTCCTCCCACATGCCCATGTGTGTAAGTCTTACCCACATCTGATTCTCTTATGTCTGAATTCCCTGGTCACATCATCACTTTCCACTTAGAAACTCCATCTGGGTAATGTCTGTGCACCCAGCTGCCCCAGTGGCTGTTGCAGAGCAGCCAGCTGAGCAGAAATCCTGGGTGCCAGCTGGGTGATCAGTGTGACACCACAGCCACAGTGACACCCCGTGAAGCCCTGAGTCCTTTGTGTGTGAGTCCTGTGCCTGAGCCAGGGACATCCCTTGCACCTGGGCTGTGCTGGGCTTTACCTCTGCAGAGAAACTCCAGGGCTCACCAGTTATGAACCTGATGTGACCTACTGTACATCCATGCAGGGGCCAGCACAGCTTGTCCTCTGGAAGCAGCAGACCCAGGGACCCAGAGGGCACTCTGTATCCATCAAAACAGGGGCTGAGGATTGCCTGGGCACCACAAGGGACACCAAGGCATCCGTCTCTACTTACAGTCCCAGATGTGTGTAAGCTGGGGGAGTAAAGCTGGGGGAACTCAAGGTCCAGTAGTGCAGAATGGTTAAGTGTTACAAAACAGTTCTTTTCTTCAGAGCTTTGAAGCACCATTTTCTTGCTATTCTTTTTACTTGCAAATGGCTCTCCTGTTGAATCAACAGAATAAAAAGTTTGAAAGGTTTTTCAAAAGAGGCATTTGAAAGAATAATGAGTTCTCTGCTGTGCTACTTGTGTATTTTTCAGATAAAATTTTGCTTCTTAAAACACTTATATAAACCAAACCTTAGCAACAACAGTCCAAGAAAATGAGTTGCTTTTAATGCCATAAAGCAAAACATTTCAAGATATTTTAAGTCAAGTTATAGCAACTGTATTTTACACAGTTGCATAGCATTCATATTGTGCTACTTTAATGCACAGTACTTAATGAATGCATTTTCTGTCCCCGGGGAACAATCTGTGCAGAAAAAAGGTCTTATTCAAAGCTCACCAAAACTTCTGGGAGTCCTTTCATTCACTTCATTTTGCTTTAAATCACTACATGTATTACCAAATGCAATAAAGGTATAGGTACAGAGACCTACAAAACCAAAGCCAAAGAAGTCTATCCCCTTTGGCAGTAAATGACTGTTTTCATGTGTCATCCACTATCCCTACATATTTGGAGACTTTTTCAGATTCTTCGGCTTCTGGCAGGCCAGTCTTCTGTTTTTTTGAATGCCAGAAGCTATCAAGGGAAGAAGATACAAGAATATGGCACTTTTTTTTTTTTTTTTAATTAAGGTTAAAATGATACTACAATAAAAGAAAAAAAAGAAAAAGAAATGAGGAACAATACCAATATGGACAAAGGAATAGGTGCCATTACAAGTGATGAGTTTGTTCTGTGTTCATTTGTTTTCATAGGAAGTAGAGCACCAAAGGTGATTGCTTACTCTTTCATTAGCAAAGCACAGAGATGACACATTCTGGTGTGGCATTATGGTAAAAGAGCAATAATGAAGTAACTTGGAATGGAAGCAATTTTTTGACAAATTACTTTTAGTCTAGTCTCAGGATCTGAAGAGGAAATATGAAAATAATTTGGCAATCATGAGATTTGCTAACTGGCACCTGGATTATATGGGTGTCTGAGCATTTACACACTGCTTAAGTGATTAAGAAAACTCTATTGTTATAAACTGTTTACAAATTCCTAAACCTTGACACTTTAATGTGTCTGATCTACATCACATATTTATTTATCCTGATAGTGTTACTGTAAACAAACTTCCACTTTCAAAAAATTTGTTCAGGACCCTTGAGTATTTTATTGGTTGTCAGTTTTCTAAAAGAGTGAAAGAGGGTATCCTGCCCAAACTCTTGGGAAGTCAGGTTGCATTGTCAGGTAGCCATGAGGAGCTGCTCTTCAGTCATGTGCCTACATGGGAATCTTTTAGGATTTGTTTTGTTAATTTCCAGCATTCTTATGTAACTTTTTATTCTGTTCGCATTATAGTTTTAACATATAACATATATTCTTTCTTTTACTAATATTAAAACGTCTTGAAACCCACTTTAACTCTTTTTCTGGGGCAGTGGGGGTTGACAAAGCTAGGTACAACTAATTTTTGTACTGAGACAATATTTTCAATATCCATTGGTGTATTCCATACAGTATTTGAATCTAGATATAGAAATCTGTTCTACTCTGTATGATGAAGGAAGTCATATAGACTGAACCTAATTTTCAAAAGAAAAGTAAAAAACTTTCAAGTGAGTGAGCATTTCTTTGCATACTGTGATTTATTGAAACAATTAAATGGGTACAAAGCGATTGGGACTAAATATAGAATTTTGTGTGTAAATAAACCGTCCTACAAAATGCTATAAAAAAATTGTTCCTTGCAAGTAGTTTATAAGCACCTATTCATAATTTATAGTTCAGGAAAGGTGTTTTCTGGTTCTGCTCTACAAAGTTTCATATTCCGTTTCTTTATTCTTACTTCTTCTCCCTTTAATTATGTTTTCTCAATAGTGGTTTTGAGGCAGAGTATTAATGTATCTGTGCTTGAGGGCAGGAGATTGAATGGCAGTGGGAGATGTGGTACATGCATCAGGTGATACTTGGGGTACCAGGGAGAACTTCCCAGCCACTTCAAATATTAATAGCACTGTGGCCATGTTAGTGCCAGCTTGAAAATACATCCATCTTGAAAATACATCCTTGGCCCTGATTAAAAGACTCTGTGGTGCCCCAAAACAACTCTGCTACTTCCAGCTAAAGCAGCTGGTCTCGTTAAAGACTCTTTTCTTGCAAATTTTGCACCTTTGAGATCTAGGTAGATACTTACAGAGCTAGTCTGTGCAGTTACAACTTCACTGGGAGCAGAAATCTCAATTAAAATGATGTTGGATGAGCTTTGGCACAGTTATATATGCTGTGATCATGCATCCATAATAGGAAAAATTCTTTTTCTTCCATTCCACAACTGTTTCTAGTTCTGTAAAACTGAAGTCTTCAGTATTCTGCACAGGTAAGAAGACAAAACCCAGCAGAATCCATGCTACTTGTGAGAAAAGCAGGAGGAAAAATTATATAAAAGTTAAACACAGCACCTAAATCTGATGCTAGAAATTGTCTCATTATTCTGTTTAGTTTGGCTGCAGATACGTGGTACCTTGGACAATCTTTGGGTCTTACAATGTGTGGGTTCTAGCATTTCTCTCTGCCCTTCATTCTGTGCAAAGCTGACTGATGAGGTATGACTGGTATGTTGTCTGATTAATACCAATACATTAGGATCTATAGCAGATTCTACTCTATGAAAGTGAAAAATGAATGACTGAGTAAATCAGCCACCTTTTCCACTGTACTCATCTAAACTTCAAAGTTCATTTTTCTGTAGAGTGAAGACGGTGGTATTTACTGTACAACAAAAGCAGTAGTTGCTGTCATGTGTGACAGCTAAAAATATGCAATAAGATGTGTCTGAATACCTCTGGGATGTAGTTTGAGTACTGCTGGCACTTCCTTAGCAAGTTTTATAATGCATTCTTCTGGGAGGGCTGGCATTCAGCAGAGCCTATTTCAAGCATCAAAGCAGGGTTGAAGTTATTGTGCACACCAGTCTGCTGATTGTTTCATAACCCTGGCACGATACTGGAGCCTTCAGCTTCATTGTCACACCCTTCAGGACTTTGTGGTGGCTTTTAGTGTCTCTCTGAGGAGTGCCTTGTGCTGCTCTCACAGACACAAGCACTGCAAACCCTCTCTGAAGCAATGACGTACTCTGTTGTGGCTCATTCGTTTCAAGTAACTGCAAGACTTGACTCTATTAGATCATCTAGAACTATTACTTATGAATATATTCTGTTAATATTTCATTTGAAATAATGTTGATGGGACCCCCTGGAGTCTGTGAAAACCATTTTCATTTGCAGTTTACCTCGAGGCTGCTGCCTTCTAGTCTGAATATCAGTGCTCACTGCACGTAGCTGCTGAGGCAGCTGGGCCATCGACATCTTACTCCCAAAAGTTGTCTTTGAGTGACAATGAACCATTTGAATTCTGTTCCTTGAATGACAGGTCTTTCTTTTCCCTTTGGGAAACATTTTCATGGGAAAAAAGAATTGCTTGTTGATATTGATACCTAAAAGTATTAATTGCTTCTTCTCCTCTCCCTCTTCCCTGCAAGGTATACAGAGGGAGACAATTTACTTTTTCATGGATGCATCAAACAAACTTCTGCAGGAGCAGGATCTAAATGACTCAGTGTGTCTTGTTTTTACATAAAAAAATATCTGTGTTGTGACAACTTTATTCACCAATAGTGTGGCACAATAGCCTCTGCTAAAGTAAGATCAGCTTTGGAAATTAAACAATTCTAAACTAGGTATTGGCAAGAAAGTGATATAATTTTGGTTTTTAAGGCCATTCTAGAATGTGTCATTATTTGCAAACCCTTGTATTAAAGTTTTAAACTGTGATGAAATAGTGCCTTTCTCTTCCTATTTCCTCTTCCTAGAAGCTTGGAGTTAATTGAGATATCTTGTCTCAGAGAGAAGGGAGCATGAGAATGAAAAGCTTTGATCCTCAGTAGCTTCTATCTGGTGTTAGGCTGCCCTGCCTGTGAGAAAGAGACAGAGTGTGCTGTCTTCCCTCATTCTACCAAAGGTTAAGGCTCTGGAGAATGAAGGCAGAGCTTTCAGTACATCTAGAGAGGAACATAATGACTAAGTCACAGCAGAAAATAAAGTTAAAAAAAAGGGAGACCACATAACAAATATTGCTCAGTTCAATGATTCATAGAAAAGATAGTACAATTATGTTACTAATAGTTATTGATAATGACACTGTTATAAGAAAAATATATCAATATTCACTTATTGGAGAAACCCTTTCTGTTATAAGGTTGTCTACTGAGAAACTAAAAATTGCCTTAAATTACTTCATTGATGTAAATTATTGCATTTTCTGTCTCTTTTCTGCAGAAGGGCATTTTCCTTGTGTGTGTAATGGCAACTGAAACACTTTATTGATTGATTTGTACTAAAATTTTGTTAACAGTTCTACTTTTTAAATTTATCTGTGGTCAGGAGGCATGGATGTCCATCCATTTTTTAAGAGATGATCAACTTGAAAGCATCACTTAATTTCTGAGGGAACCATATATATTGGTGACAGACAGCAATGAGAGTACCACCCTCCTGGACCACACCACTCTATGCTTGACTATGCTCTGCTCATAAAAAATGACTTAAAACCACTTTGATTTTCCATAAAACTGACAAAGAAAATATGACAAATTATGAAAGTGAAGCAGTCCAAATGTCAGTTCTATAATAGAAGCTCTTTAGAGTTAGACACTGTTCTGTTTCTTTTTCTAATTCAAACAATAAAGATATACGCTTTTTAAAGGAAGATATAGTAGTCTGACAGGATCTATTTTATGAGTTTGTTGGCTGCATTTTGCTCTCTCTTGAACCTTCTAGCACAAACAGAATCTGCTCAGAATGAAAACAAAATCCTGTCACTGGGAATGGTGTGAATCAAAGCATTCAGATGCTCAGGCTTTACTGCTGCCCTTATTTTTACCAGGGCTCCCCAAAGTCAAGGATGACAGAGTTATGCTATGAAAATAGCACAGATCAACTCATTTATCCATATATCTATGCCTGGATATGAAAGAAAACACCCCAGCATTGTTTTGATGTATCTCAAAATGGATAAAGTACCACGCTGGAAAGAAAGGTGGTCCTTTTTTTTTGGTACTTTGTTTTCTTTATGTATCCCATCTAGTGAGGGGGAAGAAAAACACATAATTATTCTCTTAATTGGTTAATTATTCCCTCTGACATTGGTTCATTTGTCTTATTTTAGTAATGGTGTGGTGTTGATTTTAATGAGGTATAGTTGGGGATTTTTGATAAATAAGAAATGAGAATTTTTGTCCTATTTTCCAATACCCTGTTAGAATCAGGATAAGCACTGAATTCCTCATGCTAGAAGTGTTGTGTGTGAACCACACAGCTGGAACAGCCTGGAACAGTCTTCATTGACTGGAACAGGAGACAGATGTTTCACAACCAGTTAAAAATGTGTGTTCTACACATCCTTCCAGGAAAGACCTGTAGCCTGGCAAATTATTTCAGGGTGAATTGTTTAAAGGTAAAATTCTCTCGGTGAGTGCAGTTATCAGAGTTGATTAGCTTCTTACATTAATGAGGTTTCAGTAAAAGCTTTTCCCAAATTGAAAGACATATCTAATTAAAGGCTGTGCTTTGCCTGAATATGAGAACTGCACTTCATGGCAGTTCATCTGGCCAGTTTCATTCATAATTTCCATGATTAGATTGACTTCCTCCAGATGTACTTTCCTCTTAGTTAAAGCAAGGTGTTTTCAACAGCAGCTGTTGACCACAGTAGAGTTCAAAATCATCTTACCCAGGTCCTCTGTCTGCCATCTGTGAAAGAGACTTAAAATACATCCTTGACATGCTAGCTGTTCTCATTATGATTTTTTTTTCAATTTATACTCTTTTGAGATGCTCTACTAAAGAAAAGGAAAGTGAAAACTTTCAGATATGCTATCTTCAGCTAAAAATGAATTCTGCAGTTTACAGCTAAAATCAAATAAATAGTTCTTCCTGTCTCCTCTTTGTGTAGTACACATTGTATTAGATCTGTGCTCTAGCAGTGACAAACACTTTATGTGGGGTCAAGCATTTTCTCTGAGGAACTGCTTTTTGTAAAACTCCCATCCCTTTGTTGAAGCTATAAAAAGGATACTTTAGCATAATGGTTTTCATTTGTTGGAAAAATTTCCCAAATAATTTCTGTTGACTTCCGGCCACCTCTGTCTGATTTCTCCAAAACATTATTACTATTATTATTATT
>WAAE01013138.1:0-73503 GCA_013400495.1 Nicator chloris
AAAAAAATTAACTGACCATGGCTCTTGTGCATACTAGGGCCAGAAATGTGTTCTTCAAGGACTTAAGGAAACAGAAGCTGAAGAGACATGAAATGGAAAGAGTTAATGATGTTAATCTGTGCAGGATTTGAAGCAACTAAGTGGTCTGCAATCCAGGAAGCTGCTCATTTCTGAAGAGTGCTGGGCAAAAAGACAGAGATATTGGCAGAGCAAGGGGCTCAAGTGGCTTGCTCACTGAAGCAGAGAGGGGAAGAAATCAGATAGGTTGTTTATGCCATTTGAGTTTTATTGTTTTGTCAAGAAAAGGGCCCTTCATACCAAGAGGTGTGTTGTGTGAGAGGAACAGGAACCCACAGAGGCAGCTAGTGAGTGGGTAACCCAGTTATACCTACTAAAACAAGATAGCTATTTCACTGATAATGTGACATGGCGATGATAAAGATCACAGAAGGATAACACTCAAAAGAAATACAAAAGATACCACTATCATAGGACAACTTCATATTAGAAAAAATAATCATTGGAAAGCTGTAACAAGCTAACCAGAAGAGCAGAGAGACATACTCACTAGCACCAGTTGAATATATAGTATAAACAGAAAGGCAGTACCTGCAAATAATTATGCACACACAAAACGCAGCATGATGGCACCAGACATTTTAATGTAGAAACAGAACCAAGTAGCAAAGACATTTTATCAGATGTGGGTTACATCACGCAGGAAAGAAACCCATCATTAGGGAAGCTATGTACAAAGTGATCCAAAGCAAAACATTTTACATTTGTACCTCGCACAGACAAACAGAAAAACAGGTCAGAAGCACTAGGAACTGCTTTATGGTAAAGCACATGCAAATATCTAAAAATATCTAGGAAAAAAAAAATTTAAAATAGATGTTGAAATGAAAATAAGATGCATCTGTTGAGAAATAAGGTAGATAAAGTTTAGCACATGCCATGAGATTATTCTATTTTGGAAAGTTTGATTAAGAGGGTATACAACACAGAAGGCACAGAGAGAAAATTCTACCAAAGGAAATGCCTGGTTTTCCGTACAGGAGGACATGCTTGCAAACAGAGCACATGAAGGCTGATGTGTTTGCTAAAACATCTACTGGTAAAGGACATCGCAACTGGAAGAAAAAAAAATAAAGCAGAGGGTATTGCTGTTATTAGCAAGAATAATTAGTCATAACATTTCTGAGTGTCATCTGTTTTCTGAAGAATGCAGAGTATGTGGGTGAAATTGGGTAACTGGTGCATGTGACCATGTGCCTACCACACAGGCACAGGAAAGTGTTGTTCAGCCAGTTGATGAGCACTGGGTTCTTTCAACTATAGGCATGTAACCCAAGTGGTTATCACTACTCCTTCCATACACAATTAAAAAAAGAAAAAAAAGCACATCTAAAGCAAAGTTCATTAAGCCAGTTTTAGAGGAGATAGATCATGCTCTGGAAATGTTTATTTCTCCTCAGTGACTTTAAGACGAGTCGGGACAAATAAATTGTGAAAAGTTTCTCTTAGGAAAGATTAATGTCAGACAAAGCACCAGAAGAAATGCTTTGAAATTATTTTCTGTATCTGTTAGACAAAATACCCCAAAAAATTAATGTCTATTGAAGCCTTGCTTGTAACACTTGCTTAGTTTGAATACTTCTAAGTTGTTTCCCCTTACTGCAAGCACTTTGACCCAGGACAGTATGTTAAGTCAGGCCCATCACTTTTATAGAACTAGTGACACTAAACACTGAGAACTGAAGACATTGAAAAATAAATATAATGATCTTCTAGAAGCTGCTTCAGGCCTATGTTATCACACCAGACAGCATCAAGAACTCAGTCCTGTGTCTGAGTGGACTATATTGTTGACGATGTCCTGGCTACTTGCTACTTCTTTAAATTTCCACCCAGTCTTCCTTCAGCACTCCTCAGAAAAATAGGGAGTGGACTGCAGCCTTGGGCGTGCTCTATACACCCAGCACAGGATTTCGTTTCCTGTAGTTGTGCAATGCATCCAACCCTTCCATACAAACACCACCTAAATTGCATAAGCACACATGTGCACACTAGCTGCCTCTAAATCAGTAAATAAAACACGCACTGGACTCCTTTGCAAGCACTTAACCTAATTGGCAAGAAAAACACACAAAACCCCCCCTGTATTTATCTTATTGAATTTTCTTAGTCTCTAAAAATAGACTAGCTACATCCAACCTGCCCAGTGTGAATGGTCTCTGGTAAACACTAATCCTTAACTGTTTGGGAATTATTTGTCTGGCCCTCATTAACCATGCTAGTGATTGGACTAACACCTGAGTTTCAGAGCCCAAGAAAGTTCCCTCAGGTCTGTTCAACTATTTTGGAGCTAGCCAGTATTCACAGTTCTGTACACAACCTGTACAGAGTTTTCCTATTGCTGAAGGAGGGTCTATGGCTCCATGACAGTGTTATTTAGGAACAGTTTCCATTCTGATGCTGCATTGAGAAGGAGGATTTCATGCAAGCTGAGAGCTCATGGGCAAGAGTACCTGACAGAACCAGGGACTTGGGCTGGGTAGTGAGTAAGACACAGGTCTCTACAGGAATGCACAAAGCTCCAGACCAAGCATCCAGAAATGACTGTATGGCTACAGCCTTGAATGAGTATACACAAAGTACTTTTTTCCTCTACATGTGTGTGTGAGGGAGAAAGGGGGTGGGGAGTAAAAATTACCTACTTATGTAAAGAGAAATTATGAGAAAAACAAGTTTGTAATCTTGGATTTTCCCAAAAACCTCCTGCTGAATTTCCGCTGTTTGCTTTCAATTACTAGCCACAGAAAACAATTGCTTAAATCTCTGCCCTTCATATCTAAATCATCAAGCAAAGGTTTAGCTCAATTGGATTTCACAGAGATGACAGGATCTGTCAGTAACTTTAACAATGGAGATTTTCTCCTGTGTCTAGTTTTACATGCCAAGTTTCTTTCTGCTTAGCTACAGTCTTAGACATGATCCGTGTAATTCAGTGCAAAAGCCTAACACAGACTGTTCCTTCAAAGCAGGGAGGGGTCTGTTTTGTATTCGTTTTATAGCTAGAATAGGTGCTCTAGTCCCCCAGCTCACCATCATGAGGAGCATGCTCCTCTTAATTATGAGAGTCTATCAGTCAAGGATATCTTGTTATGACCCACTTTTGTCTTTAATATGGACAAATAGAAAATGATAGCATTAGGGGTCAGATTGGGATTTAAAAATCAAACCACAGGTTTGGATTCCATCTGTCTTCCTTGACAACAGGTTCCTTCACTGGTATGATGAACGTTCAGATCAGAAGGCACCAATAACAAAATAGCTTCTCAATGCATAGATACTGAATTCTCACATATTTCTGTATGTCAAAGACCAGGAAAATCTCCTGGCTCGGGAAGGCAAAGAAACAAAAAAGGAAATTATACTCACTCCCAAGGATCACATGGGGGCTGAGTCTTGACAGTGCACACCAAAAAAAAACTTGAATACTAAGAAATCTTCCAGCAGAAAGCTCAAAAATGACCTGAGTTAGATTCCTATGGATCAACTCACATTTCAAACAATCCCAATTACTGGATAATAGCATGTACAATATGCCTCAAGAAAATTAGCAATTCCTTTATGGTGTTATTAGTGTTAATAGCTAATGATCTATAAAAGCAACAGACAGTTGTGGAATCAGGATATTTTTTACAATTGATTCATTTAATCTTAATTTGTTTCTGTTTCACTAAGAAGCTGCTACCTTACTCTGAGCTACAACTGTGGCAATTAGCAGCAGTATCCCACTGTGAGTATGAGGCTGATTGCTTGGTACATCTGCAGTGGAATGACACTGCCCAGATATTTATTGAAGAGATCAGAATACTAAACCCAAAAATGAAGGATGAGCCATAAATATTTATTCAGCAGCACATTCTGAAATAGACTATATCATGGTAACATTTTATGGGTGGGAAACACTGTGTCCCTTACTTATTATACCCACAATTGTTGATGCCCATTTTAGTTCAGTTGGTCACAGCATAGTGCTAATAATGCCAAGGTTGTGGGTTCAACCACAGTATGGGCCATTCATTTAAGAGCTGGACTTGGTGATCCTTGTCCAACTCAAATGATTCTGTGATTTTTACCAATATAAATGGAATATTTTGATTTTTGAGACACACTTTCATCTTTCATCTTTTTCTATCTTCAGAGTACTTATATTTGGATTTTAACATAACATCTTCCCAAAACAATTACATAGCAAAGTGGGTAATATTTCAGCATATCCATATTAATATCTTTCAAATACCTGTGTCTCACACTGATTCAACTGAAGTTGGTGGCAAAATGTAAGTTCCATGAATCTTCTGTCTGAACTTTTAATAAAAGTAAGTTATTTTATTAAAAACTGCACAGCAGTTTTCAGTATTTCACAATTTGAGAAGTGGATTAAAAAAATCTGTATCTAAAATGTGAAGATTTTCTGCTGCTCATTCTGAATAATTCATTTTGCAATAACACAGAATACTACAGTGTGTCACCAGATTTTTAGAAAGAGTAACAGAGTAAAACTATAAGATACTTGAGAACATTCAGATCAGTTTGGCTATGGTGTTCCTGACAACTTGGAAAGCCTTTTGGAAACGGAAAATTATTAGTTACAAGCTGAGGTACCATTAACCATTTTTTACCTTTTTAGATTCCTGATAACACAGGATAATTGTCTTCCAAATTTTTTTTTTAATCCAACTAGTTAGGCTCAAGGAGAGAAGGGTTGGGTTTTTTTTTTTCATTCCATTTAATAGGATTTAAATTCCAATCTCAGGGAAAAAAATTTAAAAAACCCAATCTCCAACACAAAAAAAAAACCCCTCTCCCAAGCTCCAGAAACCCTTAGTGGGATCAGCACAATGTAATTTGACATTGCCTTTTCAGTACCACAGCCTGGCAGAAGCCTCAGTGCTTGAGATCAAGGGTGTCCAAATACAGTTCTTCATTGTGAGGGCAGAACACAGCCTACAAGTGCAGCTGCCACATTGAGGAGGTGTCAGATGACTTACAGTGAGTTTACCCTGGCACATGGGCTGCCAGTTAATTCAGGTTCTTCAGTGAAAGGAAGAGACAAGAAAGCAGGAGTGTGTTTGCAGTCATCACCACCAGCTCATCTCTCTCTCAGCTTCACATCTGATCCAGCCCCAGCAGTCTTGAGATCACCATGAGACTCCTCTTGGCTTCCCAGGGTGGATATAAGGGTATGGTGGCTCTCAAATATTTGAAGAAATTGGTGGTATCCAACTGTGAAGAAGGTTCTCTGCATTTGTTGCAAACGTTTCACGTATAAAGCAAGAAGCATTCCCTTTTATGGAAATTCATAAATTCCAAAGTATCATACGTTGAGTGGGAAATATGAGGAAGTTTATATAGATCCAAGGGAAAAGCTGAAAACAAGAAAGCCACACAATATTTTACATTACAGTATTTTTCCTCTCTCTAAAATGCGACACTGTGGAGCCAGGAATACAAGACACAGAGCTGCCAGCGATTACACCACATACTCACGAGGTAGCAGGACTGGGATTTCATCCCTGCTTCCAGAGCTGCTTGAAAACTGTATGTGTGCTCCACAGCAGCCAGCCAGAACAGCAGCTCTGTTCCCTCTGATTGCCTGACCCAGGAGGGCAGGGGAAGGAGTCCTTTTTGCCCACTGTTCTGCCAGCCTCATCTGTGTTTTCATGTCAGCTGCAAAGCAAATTAGGAGGCTCGGAGAGTGCTTTCACTCAACATATTCCGTGGCCAAAGGACTAGGATGGTCTCCCACAATGCAGGTGTTGGTGTTGTGGGTCACCCACACAAAGCAGGGTACAGCTGCCGGCTGTGTGGATAAGGAACCTTGCCACCAAATTACTGTGCTAAAAGTGGTCACTATCACCATATGCTGGGATTTCATCTTGTTCACCCAGAAGACATCACAGAGAATGATGCTTCAGCGACTGGATAGTTTCAGGAGGCTGCTAGAACTGCAGAGTGCCTGCACTAAAGGTAATATCTAATGGTAGGGACTGAGTCTCTTTTTCATGCTGCTAGAGGCACCTATGTCTCTCCATTGATGATACAGAAAATACAGACATTTATGTTCATTTACTTCCTATTAAGATGCCCAAAGCCATAAGCAAACCAATAACAGGTTTGTAAACCTCTTTGTAAATAAGATTTCAATTGCCCAAGGTAGACAGGCTGGTTTGACTCATACCTTGAGCAAGATTTTTCTGAATTGAACTTTGCTAACAAGGAAAAAAATCTGGAAAACAAAATTATTCATAATCTAATTACTCCATGTGGCATGAGGCAACTACTTGATTACAAAAAGGGATGAGGGGTAACTATATCTAAACCTTGGATAGGACAGTGGGACATTTTACAAATTGGTGCTGCATGCTCCTTAAGGAAATGAAAACAAAAAAGCCAGAGATCTGTGAAAGAACCAGACGGCTTATACAAAGAACATGATCAAAAAAACTGGCTGGGAAAGCAGGAATGCTGGTTAGCAAATTATCTCATAATTCCAGAAATTATCTTCATTTGTGCATGTGGTGAAACCAAGATCTTTCAAAAGTACTGCAGCGCCACTCTGAGTAACCAACAGTCCTTTTCTGACGCTTAAATCCCAGAACTGGGAATATCAAAAACCTGGGGACTGGGGAGAGCTCCTGAGTTGAAGTTAAATTAATAAATTTATTAAATAAAATACCCACATTAAATTAAATTATTTATACCTGCCTATGAATTGCTTAAGCATAGTAAGATAATTTTTAATTAAGCCACTTCTAAAAAGGCATTTTCTTGCAAATTAGATACTGAACACCTGTTACAGAACCAATCACTTGCTACAGATTTGGGACCCCCATCCAATGTCCAACTCCCTCCCTGATCTTACAACTTTTAACATTGATACAAAGAGAAGCAGTCCAAGAGAATCAGGGCTAGATACTCTGATTTAATAATATGGGACGGGTGCTCCTGAAGTGCTTGAAAGCATGTGAAACAGAAGGGGCATTTGAATGCAGGCATGACCCCCCCAGTCAAGAACCCAACCCAGCAGTCTCTTCCTTGCCCTTAAGATGGTTATCCCTGGTTTGAAGAAAATTCCTCCAAATAGAGCAAGTTTTATATTAATATTTTGTCAACATCTACTTGTAAATTTCTACAGCAATATAGAAATGCTGATTTGTCAAATTTCTACAAAAATTATTCAGAAAAAAAATCTTATAAAGTAACACCCTCTGTAATTAGTATAGAGAGAGATGTAAGTTAAACTTAGTAAATGCAACTTGGCTGTGTTGTACTCCTTTGCTTGCACAAATTAAAGTAGCTCTTTGCACACTGTAACTTTCACAAGTCTGTCTACAGTGCAATAACATTAAGCATCAGGCAGGATTTAGAACTGTTGCTGATTGCTTTTTTCAAGAAACATGAGCTTTGCATGCATGAGCACTCAGCTGCCTGTCTTGTGGCAGTTTTATTTTGGGGTAACTCAGTCTGTGTTCTAGTTATAATCCTTGCATGTTTTACTATTTTCACAAAGAAAATGTAACTGTACACTGCATTTCTAAAGGTATGTGAAAAGCAGCACACTCCACAAGAACAGAAGAAACACTGTTTGTAGGGGAGGGTGTCTCTGCTTCTTAGAACTTGCAGATCAAAACAGTCCATGACTTAATACATGAAATCATAATAATTATACGTTGCCCACAAAAGTAATTATGAATTTGTTTTGGTCTTAACCTAAAAGTTCTAGCCAGTGCTACTGCATCTTTTCAAACTGGATAAATTTGAAATATGTGCCATGAATTTGAAAATGTCATCTAAATTAAATCTGCTGTCTCCCTTGCACTGTTTTATGCAATGCAGCAGCATTTCTGGACATAAACAACCATTGGCCCTCAGCTTTTACTATTCAGTTAGAGCAGCCGAAAGTGGTTTTAAGAAAAATATTCTTGTTTAAGATATGCAGATTAATGTATTTGCTGGCAAAAAAACCCCAAATGGTTATGTGATTCCTGCATTCCTCATTTTAAGAGGAAATATATTGTTCCTTTTAAAATATACTAGGTTAAAAAATAAGATTTCAATTTCTTTCTTATTTTCTGGTGAACACAGGAAAAAAGCACAATTTATTGAGGTGTTTCTTATATAAAGCTAAATATTTTTCTAAATATACTGTGGTTCAGATTTGGTTTAACTTCTTCAGCAGACAACGCTTTACAAATTCTTGCTTGCTCAGAAAAAAAAAACCACCTATACTTATTTATCATCCAAGGGTTTTTCATTATTTTTGTTTAAAAAGAAAGTTTTTGTTCAAAGTTATTTTTATAAACTCTGAGTTAGGCAAGGTTTTTTAAGTGGAGGTATACACTCTTCAGATGTTTCATGGTAATATCAAGAGGTTAACAGGTAGTTTAGAAATAGTTTGAAAAGGTTTCTTTTTGTGATGTCTGTTGTATTTAATCCCTACAAGCTAAAGTACTGTGAATCAAAGTTTCTCTTTCATGTTGTGTCAGTCTGCAACTAAATCTTATAGTCCCATCCCTGAAAATAAAAACTTACCTGTACTGTTGCAGATAAGTTGCTCAGGCTTACATTTGCAAAGTATCGCTCTTCCATTTTTCACACAAAATAAAACTTACTAGGTATTAATTTGTCATATAATTATTTTTAAAAAATCAGAAAAGCAGCTTCTCTTTGTCTTTTAATTAATTGGTAAGTGAAGATTTTTTTTAGAATTCACGTAATAATGGTGGTGAAATATTAGCCATCTCAAATACAAAAAGGGAGGAGTTTTTGTATTTCCATGGGCATGGTTATTGGATTTAATACCATGCCTAATCAAATAGGCAAGGAGTTGACTACAACAGAGTGACTGAACAGTGGAGCCATTAAATAACTTCCATGAAAGCTTCAAAGGAGGACAAAAGATAGACACAGCTTATACTTCACAATACAACAAGTAGTTTTAAAAGGAGAGGTTCTTCATTGTTTCAGGAGTTGCAGATTACTGAAGCAAAATTACTTTCTGCAAACTCAGAGGACTAAGAGTGAATCCAGCCATTTGTTGCAGAGGGTCACAGTGTGCTGTGCGGCCCCTAAGTGGTCATCCAAAAGTCATACAGCCTGTAGCCTTGGGCCAGGAAGAGAAGGGGGAATGGAGCATGGAGTGGAGCTGGAGCTACCACTACTTTTGTGGAAGATGTGGGAGCTACTACTAAATAGTTACTACCACAATTGCCAGCAATTGTGGGTACAACACAATTCTCCCTCCGTGAGGATGGTACCTGAGCAAACCAGTAGCTAAACAGAGAGTGGGTGGAAAGATTGACATAATTAAAGGGTTATAACTATTTGGTATTATCATGTCAAAACCCCAGGAGCAAATTAGGTCCCTTTTTCCTTTACCAAGCTCCAAAGAACAAAATGGTGACTGTCCCATTCTTAGTATGGCAGAGGAAGTATAGAGTTAGGAGTATTTTCTAATTGCTAGATGTCAAGCACTGTCCAAATAAACTGTTCTGGTACTAAGATGTGACCAACATGCCTTCATTTGAGATGGCTCTGGATGAGTTTGTTGAATTTTGTTTAATCTCTCAATTTTCACCACTGTATTTTTAAAGACTGGAGTAAAAAGTGATTAAAAATCATAAAAAATATTTTGAAAATATTTCCTTCACTAAATACTGCCCAGTATTCTTTTTGGGTACTTTGAGATATGCTGGATTTCTATATAACTTCCTATGAAGCAGAGAATTTTTTTGGAAGCTATTAAAAAGATGTGGATTTAGTTTACATTTTGGCATACATGGCTTTTTTAAAAAACAAAAACACAAAGTCAAACCACTAGCCCCCTCAACCAACAACAAAAACCCACAAACATTAATACTGTTTTTTTTTGTCCTTTTTTTTCCTTTTCTTGGGGGGTGGGGGGAGAGGGGGGTTGAAGGGGGATTTTTTTTTCTATTGTTGAGAAGTGCCTGATCATGAATAAAGCACTAGCAAAATGAAGTCAATACCATTTCAGCTTCAGAAGGAGCTTTGATGCTGTGAGAAGATCCTGCTGTGTTGTACTTTATTTCTACAGCAATATACAACAGCTTTGGTAATTCTGGTAGCTCTTTCAGATACATGACACTTTCAGTATTGGCACATGTTAACAAAACTGTAGCATCTGACAAGCACAGAAGAAAGTCAGTCCCATCTGAGAAATCCTGGGTGGGGATGAGGGTAGAGGGCAACAGCTCCTCCTTTACCAGGGCTCTCTGCTCTAGGGTCCCATAGGCACCAGACTTGCCTGCCTTTCATTCAGCACTGAAATGAAACTGTTGTGATTGGTGGGAGGTGGGATACACTGTTGGCAGGATGCTAATGCTCAGCTCTGCAGCTCTGGATTTCAGCAGATCCAGACACACCAAGGCTCTCCTCCTCTCAGCATCCATGAGGGACTGGTAGAATGAGGCTGACCAGTTGTCACACAGAATACGGATCATATGGCAATGATGCTGATTGGCACACAGAAATGTGAACATATAACCTTTCCTTTAGGTACAGATGGCTCCATTTCTCCTAACAAAATTATCCACATTTAAAAAAAAAAAAAATTAAAATCTTGTCTCTAGTAAGGAGAGCTGTTAATAGTTCTGCACTTTGGATATACATAAAATAATAGCTTTTGTCTGTCATGATGATTTCACCAGCTTCAAATTGCCTCTGACCATTAACTAGAAATACACTTGACCTGAGATTAATCTTGAAAGAGAGGAAATGAAAGGTAATTCTGCGCAGGCCTTCCAGGACATGGATTAATACCAGTCTTTGACACAAACATGGTTTATATAGGAAAATAACAAATGAGCTATCCTCATCTCCCTGTGAAGTCCCACGCCTGTAGTGTTTACTCTGAGATACCTAGGAAGATAAATGCTTATCTATGCTCATCACTAGCTTTCTCTGCTTCACCTTGGAATAAAGCTAGAGTGCCTCATTTCCACTCCATATCAAAACACGATCACCCCTACATGTGTGTTCCTTAGAAAAATATTGTTCCTCATCAGGAAGACATAAAAGGATCCATATTATGCAGCGACTGCAGATCTTTTACAGGAGAAAAGGCAAAAAAACCCCCCAATTATTATTTATTATTTATAAATGTGTAAATGATCTGTCAATCAACACTGGAAATTCTCTCTCCTCTACCCATAAAAAAGACAGAAATTACAGCTTCTGCATGGGGAGGACTGAGCCCTCATTTCTCCTAGCACTTAGAAAACAATCTGAAGAAACAAAACTGAGCACAGACATCTGGGTAACCAGTACACATAATCTCCAGCAGCATCTTCAGGCCTCATGTGTGTGTTTGATTTGAAGCTGATGTTATATGCTCATCACAAAATGGCCAGATTATATTCTCCTTTTATTTCACCATATATTTACATTCACGTCCCTGTGTCATGATATAAAATACTTTTGGGACTGATCCAGTATTTCTACAGTGCTTGAATAGTTTTGAACTGGTTAAAGTAGTTGTAAAATTAATATATTTAGCAAGGCCAAGTATAGCTTCAGTACCTTGTACTATCACACTTGCTCAGACATAAGAAAAGCAAGTTGGACTTATGCTTAAATAAGAAAGCAAGCTGGGTTTCTGCTTTGAAATATTTCCTTCAAGCAGAGCCTCAGAGGAACAGCACACCCGCATCAAATCAGTGGGATCTTCTGGACTCCTTACCTTTCATCGCATGTTGCAAAAGTTTTCCTTTTAACTAGCAACACACTGCAGCCACCTGATTTGGGAGAAATTTATCTGTGTGGAAGCCAGAATGACACTCTTCTAGTCCCAGGATCCGAGCAGAGCTGAAGAGACGTGTCCATAGGGCAGGATCCTCAAAGGGCATCTGCTCTGTCGCCACAGCTCTACATTAGCCTCACCTCCCTGCCCCGCTTCATCCCGACTTCTAGTTTACCCGGGGTCACTTGAAGGGTGTTTCACCTCCCCTTCTTCCTGCCCCTGCTGCCGCAGTGCCCTGGGAAAAGTAGAGAGCGGCTCGCCGTCTCCCCAAGGTTTGCGCAGGGGAGACGCGCAGAGGGAGGCCCCACGCCGCTGCCCAGCCAGCGCATGTCAGCGGGTGCACGGAGGGACCCTCCATCCAAATCATCGGCCGCTTCTCCCGTGGAGCAGCGCCCCGAGGGGCTGAGCCCTCCCGGGGTGCCGAAGGGTCTGCCCGAGTTGTGGCTCTGACCTGTTGCTTTGCTTTTTACACGCAGAGCCGCCTGCTCAGGAGATTACCGCGGTAATCTGACACGTGTGAAAGGAGAGAGGCGCGCTTCCCCTCTCAGCCGCTTTCAAAGGCGCACGGTGGTGGCCAGAGCCGACGGCCCCAGCATGGGGACCACACCTGCTGGTTGCGGGCACCCCCGGGGGGCGTCCCAGGAGGCGCGGCGGGAGCGCCGCCTGCAAGGCGATGTCCGTCTCTTGGGTGTAACCCGGTAGCTACGATTGTAACCACGACGCCTTGCTGCTCGCCAAAAGCCAAAATCCCGGGAGGGCTCCAAGTGTACAAGATCTGAGCGAGACCTGGGATGTCACATCACCCGTTCTTGCAGGGCTCACTCTGGGGCAGACCCGCAGACGCTCCTGACAGGTTCCCGCGTGGGGCGTGGTGCCCCAGCGCCCGCGGGACACCCCCCGCTTCTCCCCGGACCGCCCCGCGTGGCCGTCCTCGGGCCCTACGGCCCGGCCCCCTGTCCGAGCCTGAAGGGGGGCTGTGGGCACAGCCCTGAGAGAGCAGAGGGCGGTGAGCGGGCCTACTTGCCCTCCCCGGGGGGCAGCACCGATCCTCCGTGCCTGGTTCGGTTACCCCGGGAGCGGTATAATCCCAGAAACCCCCTCTCGCCTCTCCTCAGGCGCCCACCGACGGGCGGGCTTCGCTTTCAAGGCTCGGCTTGGCAGGGTCTGCTGAGCAGCTAATAACATAACAACCCTGCTTTGATCAATTCGAACTAATTACCCCTCTTAATTAAAGTCTTTAGCGGTTGTTTCAGTGTTTTGGCAAGGGCGAGGACAGCTTTGCAGTGCGGCAGCGCCAATTCCGCGCTCCCTGCCCGCCCGTCCGCGCCGCAGCCCCCGCCGCCTCAGTCACTCCTTGGCAAAGGTTTATTTCCATCAGGTCAACGAATTCTTTTTTTTTTTTTTTCTCTCCACGTGCAAGAATCAATGCGAAATTCAAATCCGTACATAGAGAACATTTGTGTCCATATAGATACGATATTCAGGGGGAGAGGGGGAAACCAAGAAGGGTGGGATAACCAGCAGACGGCTGAGGGAGGGCAGGATCAACACAAGGGGAATATATATACATCGAAATAATTAAAGTGGTGCAGCATTCCCGGCTCGGGTAATACAGATTCTCAAATAAATACAGCAGAAATTAGCTTGGCGCTTTTTGTTTTTTGTTGTTCTTTTGATGGGTTGGGTTTTGTTGTCGTTGTTGTTGTTTTTAACCACATCTCCACCTGAGATGCAACGACAACAAAAAAGTCTGTAAAGAACAAAGGAAAAATTAAAAAAAAAAATAGAAAACAACCAGTCCCATTAACGTTAGTGGCGATATAGAGCATAATACACAAAACCGCTTAACAGGTGCATGCAAAGAGGCGGTGGGGCTCGCACCGGCGGGGCCGCCGGCCGCCCCTCACGGCTGGAGCGGCGGCGGGCCCTGCAGCAGCGCCCCGGGCGGGGGCGGGGGGTCGGGCACCCCCAGCTCGGCGGGGGGTCGGGGCAGTCCCAGGGCGCTGTCATGCAGTTTACGGACGTGCTTCTTGAGGTCAAAGTTCCTGCAGAAGCCTTTGCCGCAGGTGGGGCAGGTGAAGGGCTTCTTGTCGTTGTGGGTGTGCATGTGGAAGGTCAGATTGTACACCTGGTGAAAAGCCTTGTTGCAGATATTGCACTTGAACTGCTTCTCCCCGCTGTGAGTCAGCTTGTGGTTTTTGTAATTGCCTGGGGGTGAGACAAGAAAGGCAAATGGACCTGGATTTGAAAGACGAACACTGAAAAGATGAGAAAAACATAAAAAACCTCCAAACTCTGTCCCATCACCAGAGTTTGGCTTTAGGATGAAACGACAGCAAACCTCCTGCCTTCTCTCCATCCTCCCCGCAGCTGTTACACTTAACAGACGACACGGAAATAACCATCGAATAAACCAAAATCACTACAGTTACAGAAATAAAAACCCTAGTTTAGACTTCAGAGCAACGCGGGAAGAAAAAGTAGCTAGATTCTTGTATTTGGAGGGGGAAATAAGAGATGAATTCGTTTGCCGAACCGTGCTGGAAGCTGCATGTGGCGGTGAGACCAGGCGCTTCCAGCGGAACGACTGCCCCGCCCTTACCCCGGACAGAGACATGTGTCGGGGCTAGCCAAACTTAAAATTAACCTAAATATCTAATAATAAAACTTGAACACAAAATTAATCCCGACCGCCCTCCCTGTCGCAAGTTGTCCCGACACTTGACCTGGATTGGGGAGGGGGAAGCCAGGGAAGAGACAGCGAGCTGCAGACTGGTACCTTTCTGGTGAAATCCTTTCCCACAAAATTCACAGACAAATGGTTTATAGCCGGCGTGTATTCGCGTGTGCGTGTTCAGGGTCGAGCTCCGGTTAAAAGCTTTGCCGCACTGGTTGCACTTGTGTGGCTTTTCCTGGAGGGAAACAAACACCAAGGCACGGCTTGTTGGCTGTCTTGCAGGGGTCTGTGTTCTGTTTAGCGGGGTTTATGAGCTGAATTGTGGAGTTCTGTGTGTTTAACTGACCGCTCGCCGATGCCGGTGCGCGGCTCCCCGCCGTACCTACCGCGCTCGGGGCAAACGAAATCTCCCCGCGGCTGCGGGTTGGCCGCCCCCCACGCCGCTGTTTCGGAGCGGCCGGACAAACGCCGAGCTCGCCGAAAAACGGGAGCGGAATGCCTTGGGCAGAGAGAACGGGACAGAGGATGGGCTCACCTGGGTGTGGATGATCTTGTGCCGGCAGAGCGTGCTCGCCTGTCTGAAGCCCTTCCCGCAAACTTTGCAAACAAAGGGTCTGGCTCCCGTGTGCACCGGCATATGGCGCGTTAAGTTATAATGTGCATTAAATACCTTGAAAGAGAAAGCAGACAATAAAATAAAATAAAATTGAGATTAGAAGGCGAGAGTGCCGAGGGGAAGCCGTCGTTTAAAAATCAAGCAAGCAAGCGACAGACAGCCGGCGGGCAGACGGACGGGGACAGGAGGCTGGGGAAGGGAGGCGGGCTACGGCGCTACTTGCCTTTCCACAAACTTCACACGTGAAAACTTTGGGCTTGCTGCTCGGGGAGCCGCGGCTGAACTCCGACGTCTTATAGGCGATTTTTTCCGAGAGGATCTGAGCACTTTCTTTCATGTAGTGCTGCAACTGAGCCTGCGATAAGTCCTTGAAGGCCACCCCCGCCGGGTACTTGTCCACGGTCGGTAGCACCAGCTTGTTCCGCTCCGCCAGGTAAGCCTTGGGCTGCGGGTGCAAGGGAGAGCTGAGGAAATAAGAAGCCACCGGGTGGATGTTGACACTGGAGGACGGGTGACAGGGGCTGTCGCCTCGGTTGAAATAGCACAGGGCTCCCATGGCGTGGAAGGAGGAGTGATTGACCACTCGGGGTCTTACCAGTTTGTACTGCTGCAAGGGCAGGGCATCGCGGGGGAAATCTCCTTTCAAGCTCAGGGCACAGTTCAAGAGATCGCCGCAGCTAAAGGAGGGCGAGGACGAGGAATCTAAGTGAGCCTTCCTGGGTTCCGCTCCAGCCACCGCCGCTTTGGGCAGGGTGTCGTACGCCACCGGGACAAAGGGGATCATGCAGGGGATGGAGGAGTTGAGGTGCAGCGGATGCTTGGGGTCGCCTTTGGCCACGGAGCCATGGAGGAGCTGCGGGACGGGGATGGAGCGGGGCTCTGGAGTCCGCGCCATGATGCGCTCAATGGAGAAGGCGAGTGGCTTGGGCGTGCTGATCATGTTGCTCCTGGCAGACAGGCTTTCTCTGGACGGAGGAGTCGCTAGGATTTTGGTCGCCGTGTGGTTGCCACTATTGTCCATGACTGAATTGCATTTGTTCTCCCGGTTTGAGCCGCTCTGGTAGACGCCTCTTTTTTTTTTTTTTTCCTCTCCCCTCTCTCTCTCTTTCACTTTCTCTGCCCCTTTTCTTGTTACTGATCTGCGAGGAGGGAGACCAGCATCTCCGCAGCCACCATCACCACAGCCTCCGCCGGCGGAACCAGCCTTCTCAGTCCAGTGGACTCATGCCAGCCCATCACAGTTTACTTTGGCGCACCAATGACTCGGGACAATCGCTACTTATTTCTATCAATAGAAAGTGTTGTGTCAATAACGCAGCCAAGATCTCGCCAATCGTTAACTTCCAAGAGGAGAAGGTAAACTAGATAATTGCTCAATTCGCTTCCAACAGTCAACAGGAAAAGTTTTTCCCCCCCAGCAAGCGACTACTTTTCATTGGCGCCCGCGCCTCCCCCGCCCAGGGAAGGAGGTGGCCCTCCCTCCTTCTCGCCTCTCTCCCCTCTGCCTCCCTCCCTCTCTCTTTTTATTATTATTATTTGCAATCTGCTTAACCAGGCTTTAGAGGCCAAGCAAATCCGAGATCAATTTTCTTGTTTGGCTTTAAATGACATCATCTAAAATCATTGTCCAAGTGCTAAATGGGGATGTGAAACCCAATTCAAGGGCAAGCGCCAGGGTGTTTGTCAAACAAGGTGCTGCAGAAGAAGCGGCTGGAGGGGAAGCTGTTTGTTTCCTTGCCACTTTCCAGCCCGAGCTCTCTTTGTGCGTGCGTACGTGTGTGTGTCTGAGAGAGGGAGGGAAATGGCTGTTCTGCTCCTGGGACTGCTCCTGGGACTGCTCAGTGCTTTAAAGAACAAGGTCAGGTGGCGGTGAGCTTTTGGAAAACACAGTAGACAAGTAAGCGGGGGACTTGCAACAAGCAGGCAGCAACACCAGCGCGTTGGGATGCAGGAACCTCCCGGGCCAAATGGAACGAGTGCTTGGGAGCAAAAGGATGATTCAAAACCTGGGGCAGGGGAAGAGAAGAAAAAGGAGGTAGGAAGAAGGAGTGCCTTTTAAATTTGAAGCATTATTTATATATTTTTATATATTTGTAGATATACACATATGTAGCCTGCATATACACTAAATATAGCTTCTGTGTTCTTACAGAATACACGCACAGCACAAATACCGAAAACCCAGGGTTGGCATAGATACATGAAGAAATATACACTGTTTATAGGTATATATGCACCTAAACAGATGTAATCACCATGTATTTAATAGAAGCTTGACGGCCCTGTTCGAGCTGTTCGGGGCGGGCAGCGCCAGCGGGTGTTCGTCCTTTCAGCGAAGCGGGGATGGTCGGGGAGATGAGAGGGGCAGCGGTGGGTACAGGACTTTCTGTGTTGCTACCCACCGCACCATCCGACAGTTCAGGCTCAGGACAAAGTCCCGTTCCTCCCGTCGGCCTGGGGTTCACTCGATTGGTGACTGAGAGGCCTCCACCGAAAAAATACCCAGAAGCCAAGGGTCTCTCCGTCCCTGCCACCCCCGGGAGCGAGCGGCCAGGCCGCGTCCATCAGTGGAGGGACCCATGCAGCAGCTTCCCTTTCAGAGCTCTAGCACTGGCCTTTTCCGAGGCAGGGGAAGAGAGGCAGGAGGTCTCGGGTTTTCTAATGGAGAGAAGCCTCCAGCGAGGCAAGGAGGCCCGATCCCCACTGCTCAGGTACCAGCCCAGGAACAGGCAAACGGCAGTGTCTCCCCTCGAAGCCGCCAGCCGAGGACTACCGTCTTGCGAGGAAGTGAGAGCAGGGAGGAAGGGCTGGGGGCCTAGGGAGAAAGGGAGGGAGAGATGGGGGGACGGAAGGAGGGATGGAGGGAGGCATCCTTGCCCCCGGAGCTGTGACCTAGCCGATGCGGCCTCAAGCCACAGTGGCTCCTTTTGAGGAGAGCAAGGCAGCGGCTGTTCCACGACGGTACCTCCGCGGCCGGGAGCTCCATGCGAGCATAGAGGAGGTGCGGGGCACGGAGGAAGAGAATGTCCTGCGGTCCCCAGGACGGACGTCGAACGACGGGCAGTGGCCCGGGCACCACTCTCTGCACACGCTACGATCGCCGTGTCCGCCCCGTCCCTCCGGTGTCTCGGAGCGCAGGCGGGCGACAGGAGCCAGGGCTGGCCTCGGGACGTGTCGGGTTGGACACAGCCGTGCGGGCAAGCGTCGGGCGGAGGAAGGACGGGATCCGCGCTGGGCTGTCCGGCCGCGATGCCTTACTCTGGCCGTGCTCCCTGTTTTCCCCTGGTCTGGGTGGGGGGCCGCTGACCGGGACCGCTGACGTGCTTCTCCTCCGCAATTCCCCACGGCAGATGGATCGGGGCGTCAAGGCCGTAATTCGTGTCCCGGATCGGGTTGCTGCAGCCGCCCGCCTCTTACCTGGAGGAAGGGAGGGATCGTGGACTCGCGAGGGGACGCAGCCGGTCCCCCGCAGCCCCATTAGGGCCAGCTCTCTCGGGCTGCCCGCTTCTCCGGAGAGTCGGTGTCTCTCTCTCCTACTTTGTGTCCGCCAGAGGAGAATTTCCTCCTTCAGAGCAATTTACATTTAATTCAATCTAGGCAAATTTCCTCTTGATTGGTGCTGAAGAAGGGAATTATTGTTGAGTGGGTTTTAGAGGCTTGAAATCTCCTATACTTAATATGTTAACAGCTTGTTCTTAACTGGTCTTTTTGGGATTGACTTTTTGGCATGTGTTTGAAAGTAAAATACGTAGTGTCATTTGAGCAGGGTAAATATCCCAAAGCAGCAATTACAGCCCTGCCATTACAATCATACTGGTCTCCTCAATATTGAGACACACTTTTGAAGAAGCGGTAGCTTTATTATCCTTTACTTCCTTATATACCTTAAATATACCTCCCTTTCTTTCGGTCCCTCTCACGATAACTTATGTAAGTGCCTAATTTTCCGTATCGATCTAAAAGAAATTTTTTTTCTGGGAGGCGGGGTGGGGGGGTAGGGGAGGTCGTCATCCTCTTCTGTCTCAGAGATGGAGTCTTGCTGGGTGCTGGTGTTGCCCGCAATATAGATAGAGTTACTAAAATCAATCTCGACATATCCTTTTAGTCCTGTCCTCAGCTTTGCCTTGCTCTCGGACATCTTTTTAAAGTTTTACATATCTGCCGAGCCGCAAATATCCTGCAGTCGTATTCGCACAGTCGTCCTGCTGGTGCAGGGTTGTTTTTCCCGAGGCAGAGAGATTTACAGCTTCTGAAAGTGGCAATAAGGAACCTCCCGGCCGGTTTCTATTTGGGGGGGCACGGCGGGCCCGGGCTCCCTCCAGTCTGGCATCACCGAGTCCCAGTAGAAGGGGCCGGCGGGGGAAGAAGCAGGCCCACCGGCCTCCCACATTTACAAACTGTCGCAGAAATTAAGGGCAAAAGTTTTGCCTCGAGTTGATTTCGTGCTCTGCCCGGGAAAACTGCTGTTCTCTTTTTCCCCGTAATCGGCTTTGTGTTTCATTCGTTCCTAAGGTATGTTCTTGATATTGCTCACTTGCGTTATTATCATAACGTATCTCTACATGCACTCAAAATCCGAGTCACCGGCGAATTCATCTGGTCGTCAGGATTACTCCAATCCGATCCCAGAGGCGATTAGAGGGAGGTAAAATACCGCCTTAGAGCCTAATCTTTAATTTCTTCCTCCTTAATAAAATGAATAATTCCGTTGCGTTTTTAAGTAAAAAAGGAATTGAAAAGGATAATAACTCCGCTAACCTTCTGTTGCTTGTATTAATATTTTCCTGGGAGTGTTTTACTGCAACCCTCCTGCCCGAGGGGGCTGCGCCTTCCGTGCGCCCGGACCCGGCTCGCCACGACCGGGTAAGGGCGAGGATGGCAACATCCCTCCCAGCTCCGGGACGCCTCTGGGCATCCCGAGCGTGGAGGGAACCACGGAGGTTAGAAAACACCCTTCTGGCCACGACATGGGCGGACTCGACGGCGGCTGGACAGACCCTGATTACTATTATTACTGTTGTAATAGTCGTCATTAATAGCGACACTGCCGGGATTCGCTGCTAAAGCTTGGGTTTGCTCTCGCTACGCATCAGTCCAAGACGTTCCCTCCCGAGCCGCCGGGTTTGTGAAGAGGTGATTTACCCCGACACGCTCCGGGAGCGCCGTGCCCCCTCAGCCACAACGCCCGCCCGCTCGCAGACCCCGCCGCGGCGGAACGCGTTGGTCCTGGTTTGTTACAATTCGGAATTAGCCCTTGGCTGCTGCGGTGCTGGAGGGCTCGCTGTTCATTCCAACTCAGAACTTGTTGTTTACTGTCTTCTGAAGGGAAGTAAAAATACAAACGGGGGAAAGTGGACCAGCCGCCGGCACAGTTTATCCGCCGGCGCTGGGGGAGATCCCGGCCGCCGTCCTTTTCGGTGGGAATCTGCTGCTACCGCCACCAGCCCGGCTGCTGGGGTGGCGGACGCGGCTGCCTGGCCCACCCGGCCCCGGCTCCCGTTCTGCTCTGCGGAGGCCGGCCGCAGGGCCCGAATACACCTCGCAGCAGCCCCGGGCTCTGCGGCTTCTGGAGCGTGGGCAAAGGTGCTTGGCCTTTCCCAGCTTTTAAGCTGTAACACTTCGGCTTTTTCTCACTTATAATTTCTCCGGTGGAAGAAAATAATATAAATATGTGCATGCGGCTGTGTATATACCTTCAGAGACTATGTGTAGTCTTCCCATACAGTGAGGGTGTGTTGACGTCCTTCTATAGCAGTTCCACAGCAAGGAGAAGAATAAAGTATTGCTATTTGTAACCGAATCCATCACAAAAGAAAAACATTTAACACTGACCCTCAAAATACTAGTGCTCCCGGAGGTAAAACAAAGTTTAGCAGTACAGTACATTTCGTACAGACCCCCTTAAATCGAAAACAAAACTGGTGCAAATTAGGCCTTTTCATGTATAAAGCCTTTAATCACATATAAACGAAATTACAAGTGACCCTCTAAAGCACCGCTTCCGGCCCTCCCGTAATTCATGCGAGAGATTTGGCTAAGTGTGCCAGCTCCGAACGTGGACTGCAGCTATCACGTCTAATCTAATCAGTCCGCCTGTGAGGGGACCCAGCGGTGTCATCAACTCCAAAGGGCCCTTGGTGGAAGTGGCTGGGAGAGGCCAGCGGCAGCTGGAGCCATGAATGACACTTTCTCATTTGTTCCTTTCCCAGTTCAACAAATGTTTAGCCCCGTTACTGCTAAATGAACGCCTTGCGCTCTTTGGCTGGAGGAAGCTATTTATTTTTAAGATTCTTGAATAGGATCAGGAGCAATTAACTTATTTTTTGTTTCCATTTTCTGTCGGTGTATTGGGAAGTAACGTGGAGCAAAGCGAAGAGCCGGTCGCTGTGTGGGCGCCTGTGTGCTGTATTCCCGGCACAGGGGTACGCCGGGCTCGCCAAGGGGACAGGAGGGTGCCCGCCGGACAAGGAGCGGGACAAAACCCCGCTCGTTTATGGCGGGACCCGTTTCGATGTGCCGCTGCTGAGAGAGGGGGACAAGCTAAGTGAAAAACGTGAAGATAAGAACGAAAGCAGGAGTCGTGCCCTGTCGCAGCCGCTGCTGGACGGAGCCCGGGGAGGATTCCCCACCTTCTCGGCTGCTTGCTCGGCGTCTCTACCTGGGAACAGACACAGGAAACAACTGAGCCACCCTCGGAATTGAGGAGGAGGAGGAGGAGGGGCGCGACACGACAGTACACCTGCTAAGGCCGAAAAATAAGTTTTTGTGTGTGTGTGATTGACTTTTTGTTTGTTTCGCTGCATTTTCCACCCCTCCCAGTCGCTGTTAAAACAAAGCCCACCCGTGCCGGAGGGAGGCTGGCCGTGGTGTCTCTGCGGGTCTCACGGGCGTCCCGGGTTCCGTCCGTTTCGCACAGAGCAAGCCCCGCTCCCCCCAGCTCCCCGACTGCCCCGCCGCTGCCGTGCGGCTCCCGCCGTCTGCTCCGCGTTCCTGTGCTGACGGTCAAACACACCTGATTCAACCCCCTTCGGTAGGTGCCTAAGGAGCATTCTCTGTGCAGGACCCCGTCTCACAGGCTTACACTCCCTCCCCGGCCCCCCGCGCTCATCGCCGTGTCCCTCGTGGGGCCGCACTTGCTGCCCACTCCGAAGTTGACACTGGTGCCCCGCCCGCCCAATGCGCCGGCGGTCTGGTGGGTCTCAGGAGGAGTTTCCCAAAACCTGGAAACGTTCGAGCTGACCCGAGATCCCCCGGGAACCCAGCAAGCGTTGTTGCGGGTGCTGTGTCCACGGGGCCAAGGAGGGCCGGGAGGCCGCTTCGCTGGGCGCCTTCGATGAGCAGCAGTGCCCAAGGAGCCACTCGTCCTCGGAGTGCGGCTGTTCCTCCAAAGCTTCGCCGGTTCCTGCGCCGGGGGCTGCCCCTCCGCCCCGGGCCGGGTTTAAAGGAAAGGGCCGCTCTACAAGCACCAGTCTGGGCGGCCGGACCCGCCGGTGCGGGCTCAAAGGGCGCGGCCTGAGCCAGCAGCTTTGTCTGGAGGTGGGAGGCTCAGTGCCCCAACGTCGCCCTGCCGCCGCAGTGGTTCCCCCAGCCACTGCTTTGCCTTGCCTGTCGCCTCCTTGTCCGGGGTAAGCGACAGCCGAGGGCAGCGAGCTCTTGGCTCTAGGCACCCTTTGCCCGGCGGCGGGAGATCTGCGAGCATCGCTTTCCTATCCCGGCCCCGAGCATCGCTCGCAGCGGCGGCGCGCACCTGGTCATGGCTTCTGATTCGACTTCTAAAGCCCCGTTTATACCACTAAGACTCAGGGGGAATGAATTAAACGAGACCGTTCCTGCCCATTTCCCTGCACTCCGCGCCTGCTTAGGAGAGTGGAGGTCCCCGCGGAGCCCCCACAGCCCCGGGAGAGCGCGGCGGGCGGGCCGCTGGCTGCCTCGCTGGAAAGCGTACGGCGAGCGGTGATGCCGTCCGCTCGGGACGGGCACACGGCTTCGCTTAAACACCTAAGTTGAGACGTAGAGGCGGCCCCTGCGCCCTCCCCCACAGGGCACTGCCCCGGTTGCTGGAGGCGACAGTGCCTAACGCCAGAGCTGTCACGCAGGTACTCACTGGTCTTCTCAAGCTTCATGTTGGTTCACGGTTTCACAAATCTAGGTACTATGAAAATTATTTGCATTTGGAAGAAATTAAAGGACTTACTTAAAATAAAGGACAAATTAAATTTGAAGCACTGTCTTTTCTGTACCTCTCTTCCATTGATGTTTGCTGTGCTGTGTCTTTAACAATAACTTATCCTACGCTTTGCGTTTGAATTAATTTCTCATTTCCAAACATCTTGAAACTGCTTCATGGTTACATAATCTTCGTCCTTTTTTTCTTTATTCTCATATTTGTTCTGAGTTTTTGTCTGTTTGTTTAGCGTTTCCTTACTCATCTCTATCTTACTGACAAATATATCTTGCAAGCACTGCATGCAGAAGAAACTGCATAGCAAAGTGCTTGACATATGGGGTGTACATGTATGATGCGTCATGAAATTTGAGTAACTCAGGCCCATTTCAAGTCACAAAAAGTCATAGTGTTGTTCAGGTGGTGGTGTTGTTTTGTTCTTGTTTTTTTGGTTTTTTTTTTTCCCCTTTTTTTTTAAAATTATGTCAGGATGTAGAGGCATAGGGAGCTGGGGGGGATTCCCTCAGCTTCCTGGACAAGGCCCCACCATCAGGCCCAGTCCCACCACACCCAGCCAGGGAGGAGTGCAGGGGAAGAGGTGGTGGCAGCTCAGAGACCAGAGCATTAACATGTTTGTGACGGTCAGAAAGTTCTGAAGTCAATCTCTGGATCAGGGTCTACACAAACATGGCCCATAAATAAGCACATGTGGGGCTGTAGCTGAGGTGAGAATCCAGCACTCCTCTTCCATCACTGGGGCAGAGGTTTAGCAGCCCCAGACAGAACTGAGATTGAGTCTCTGGATGCAGGGTGTGGGTGCGGGTCCCAGGTGAAGCCCATCAGGACCATGGTGGCCTACAGTCCCTTGAGGACCTAACAGGTGAAATTACTATAACCTACTCTGTAATCATCCAGATTGATAAGGGAGGATTGTTTGCCTCATCAGGAAATCCTTCTTGGCATGGGGGCAGCTTGGGACAGAGGAAAAGCCTGAAGGGGAGGTGAGTACAAATCACTGTTTTCCATAGGGCTTTTGGCTAGCAGGGCTGGGCAGAGAGGCTAATGCCAGGTCACTCTCTGTTGAAGGAGATAGACCCATCACTTACCTCCTGGGTTGTGCTAGTGACAGGCACTTCTGTCCTGTTGTTTCTAGGTCCTACTCCAGTTCCTTACTCTGTTAGTAGCTTGCTAGGGATAGTGTTCAATTTGGATATTGCTTCCTACTCTTGTGTTACCTTGAAACTTTAAAAATCTAATGTCTTCTGGTGAAAGCCCTGCACAGAGTTGGCACAACTCTGCACTAGGAGGCCTTGCCAAGCACTGCAGAGCCACTGAAGTGATACCTGCCTTCACCTCTATACACTTGGCTTCTTCACAGGCATCTCTGCAGGGTCTAAGGAATGTCAGGATGGGGAGAGGGGAAGCAGGGACACTTTTGGAGAGATAAAACTCCCTTTGTGCCTGACTGACACTGATGTCTCTGCTTCATTTGGTTTAGGAGATGGGTGCTACATTGGACAGCCTGGCTTTCTCTGCACCCTGCTGTCTGCTATAGCCAGACTGGGGCTGAGGCAGGTTACCCCTTACCAGGTCTGGGTCTCAGCCAGAGCCCCAAATGGTCCTTCAAGCATCGTCAGCTTCTACATACCAGCACAAGCAGGACAAATGACAGGAAAGGAATATGCAATTATTTTACTGCTATCAAAACCTACATCAGCAAATCCAGCTAGCAGCCTGGTAATAAAGAAAAATTCTGCTTGCGCTCCCTGTGTCTCCTTCAACCCAGCAGAGATGGTGATGAAAAGCTGAGCAGAATGGTCTACCTTACCAGCTCCCAGTTCTTCCTTGTAGCTGAATTCACCTCAGCTCATGGGATGCTTAGGCTGGTTTGCCACAGAAAAAAATTGCCACTTAGGATTTCTCCCTAAATACCTAGGAGAAGTATAACTTGCCCTTCCCTGCTTGGCTGAGCTTCCAAGTGTGCTGAAAGCCACTTTCCCTGCAGCTCTCATCCTCAGCTCCTGCAGCCTTGCATGCTTGCAATAGACCCCTGAAGTCCTACAGACTGTTCTTGCACAGAAACTTCACAAAAGCCTTGTAAAACCACAACAGTTCCTCAGTAAAGCCCCTTAGGTAAAATGCTATCGTTCAATAAGGACCCCAGACACCTGTTATTACTTCTTTGGGTGTCATCTGTGTTCTTTCTGATTTTGTGTACATAAACTCAGGAAATAGTCATGCTTTCACACACAGAAAAAAAAAAAAGGCCGCTGTATTTTTTGTTATCTGTGTGAGTTTTGACTGATGAAAATTTGAATTCTTTCTAGTTCATCCTGAGGGCATCAAAAAGCAGGCAGCAGCTCCTGTCTGTTCATCTGCTACAGAGGGGGTTTTGTTTGTTTTTTTTCCTTTATCAAGGCATTGTATCCTTGGGTACTTGTTTGCTATACATATCTGCTGTATAAAAGAAACAAATTTGCTATAAATCACTATGTAAATGAAATAATTCAAAAACCTCATTCTTATGAGGAATCATACAATGGTTCAAATGGTTTGAAATACTGAAAACATATTTTAATTGTAGAATTCTATACAAACTTGGGTAGATACATAAATGGCCACGACAAAATGTGTTCTTATTGCCAGAAAATTTTCACAGAAATACAAACATAGATGGCAAGCTTACTGACATCCAACAGGATGATATTTTTAAACTTGCAAAATGAATAGACACGACACTCCTAAGCAGTTTGTATGTTTGACTGTCCTTGAAGTTCTTCTGCTTATATACCAGCCTCAATATACAAAGAACCAGGATTAAATTTTTTAATACACATCACATAATAATGTAAAATTAAGCACAAAAAAAGGTAAATAAATTGTAATCCTGAAAATACACTTTTTTTTTTTTTTTCCACCAAGGGCATTGATTCATTCGAAGGATAATTTCCTGTATAGTTGTGTTTTAAGTGAGACACACATCTTGTTTCTGCACAGGACATCAATATCAGATGGAGATACAAGAAATGGTAGCAAACAAAAGGGAAAGAAATGTAATCACAAGTGGAACTCAAACTCCGTGCCAGTGTTCTTGCAGCCCTAAGCAAAGCTATACATAAAAATATCCTACAACCATTATTCTCAAAAAGTCCTTGGCACTTTTCCTCTGATAATCTTACGTTCTTTTTTAATGGAGCAAGTTACACTTCTGCACCGATATCATAAGGCAAAACTATAAATGCAATTACAAGGACAAGTTACCAAAAAACCCCAAGGCAAAGATAAACCCCACCCGCAGACCATCGCCCCCCAGCTCTGAATGCTTTGTGAAACAATATCATCCTTCATCCTCATCACTGTCTTTCATTGTGATGCCCTGCAGTCCTCCGGCATCCGTGACTGAGACTGTGGCTTCCTCTACAGTCAGGCGGCTGTGCACGGTGTCGTAGGTTTTGCTGTTCAGCGTCCCCTCCATCACGCCTTGCAACCTGAAGTCTCGGTAGGTTTTCTGTGGCAAAAGTAAAACATCCTGAATCGGACTCCAGCAAGTCTGAGTACTCTTTCACTATACACTGGCCATTTCTAGCATGCCAGTGGCACAGGTTTAGTCCTCCTGCGGGTTAGGGACCTATCAACTCGGTAAAGATTTGTTGGTCTTTGTTTTTGGGCTGCATGAGATCTCTACAAACTCTGGAGATTCGAATTTGATGGTCATTCCTTTAAGAGGTTGTATTTTGTACTACAGCATACTCTAACTGCTGATTTCTTAGTAACTTCTATTTGTTTCATTTATTCAGTAAGACACCAGCTGAGAATTTTCCTAAATATCTACTAAAATGTGAATTTGGCTACAGGTAGTTCAGTTCTGTCATTTCACAGAAAATGTAAATGCCTGACCTTTTCCCCATAGTGTAATTTTATTTATATTTCTCTTTACATTTATATGCCAAATGTGGAAAAATAATTATTAGATAGGACATTATAATATAATATATACTCTACAAATGAATACAGAGTATGATCTATACTGTTTAGTGTCAGGATTTCTCAGGTGACTACCTAGTTCATTTACATTCTAAGTCTCTACATTTTGATTAATATCTTCTCTTTTTTTCATTTCAGGAGGTTTTGTTTCCCTGGTATTCATCCTTCCTATGTACAAGCAGATATGACTTTCTTCTTTGTTTTTCCATCATGTAAGAATTCTGAGTGGAATTGTTTTATTCATCAATACTATGTTCAAGTAAGCACTTGATGGTACTTTATTTTTAAACTGTAACACAATAGAAACAATCTTTCCTGATGTTACCCTATCACTACAAATTCTCAATATTTTGGAAGAGAGTATGTGGAAAAGAAAATAGAAGATAATTAAGACCTATCAGGCCCATTACTCTGCTTGAGGAGGAGACCATATACAACCCTTACAGAAAGAAAAGATTTGATCTTGTTTCACTCTATACTTCAGAGAACTGCAAAAGACCACTCTTAAAATGGGTAACATTCAGTTGGGAGATTATTTTTTCTGCCACTATGATGATTATTTAAACCTTGTTTGAATCGCCGCAACTGAGATTTATTTGACTTTCACAGGTCAACGTCAGAGTCAATGGATGCAGCTTATGTTTTGCTCACACACTCCTGCAAGTACCCTGCCTGGTCTTTTTCAAGTGTCACCATTGCATTCCCTTTCTATAACACTGTGCATTCAATTTGCTTTGATGCTGTTAACGGGTCCTACAGCAATTTCCTTCACCTTTACATTGTATTCTTCCCATTCTCAGACCAGCACTCTGGGGTTCAGACATTGCTCTTCTCTTGACATAGTTTTGCGGGATAATAATGTTCACTTCCAAGCTTAATTTTTCATTTCTCCCTAACTTTCTTTGTCCTTGACCCTTCTTTAGTCACATCCCTCTGCACGTGTCTCAGACATCTAATGAAACCCTTATGCCATCATACGCCTTTAAAGAGAATAAAGGGAACAATGTTTCTTCTTCTAGGCTTTCTTAATAATACCACTACTCTTGTTGCATCCAAATCCAAAAGAATTATATTTCTCTTACTCATCCTGTGTCCTTCAAATATGACCTCCTACTTATTTGGTTTTTTTTGGTTGTTTTGGTTTTTGGTTTGTTTGTTGTTTTTTTCCTAAAGCAAACACAAAAGTACCTTCATTCACTCTAGTCTGGGGGAACTGTGCCTCCCCACATCTCTCTGCAGCAGGAGGAGTTTTTTATGATACTCTTCTTGAACCATTGTTTTGTATTTCCCAGCAGCCTCCTTTCTGCTGAGTTCTCGTTTTACCAGTTCTGTCTTCAACCACCAAAACCAAGGTCCACAAAATTTTCTGTTTTCCAGAACCAATACGATTGACATCATCTTCAATCTTTAACATCCACAGAAGATGCTATGGACTAACACAGTTGGGGTTCCCATTCAGAGCTAAGCAGGTATATGGGCACAGAAAGGCCACTGCCAGAAGCAGTGTTCCCACTGCCAGCAGGAGCCTCCTGCTTTTGAACAAGGCTAACCAGTGTGCCAGGTGGCAGAGGGAAGGCAGCTTGGCAGTGCTGCTCATTCACCTGAAACTCAGGTTTGTAAGCATTTCCTTTAATCTCCCTGGTGATATTTCTCTTGTGCAATTTAACCTGCCCATTCTTAGATCTCATGGGGCACAGGTTTTAGATCCTCCAACGCCTATCTTCTTCCTCAGAGGATGATAACTGCCTTGGAAAGGGACTTTTTACAAGGGCATGGAGTGATAGAACAAGAGGGAATGGATTCAAACAGAGAGTAGGTTTAGATTAGATATTGTAGAAGTTTTACTGTGAGGGTGGTGAGGCACTGGAACAGGTTGCCCAGAGCAGTTGTGGATGCCCCATCCCTGGAAGTCTTCAAGGCCAGGCTGGATGGAACTCTGAGCAGCCTGGTCTAGTGAGAGGTGTCCCTGCCCATGGCAGAGGGGTTGGAACTTGATAGTATTTAAGGTGCCTTCCAACACAAACCATTTTATGATTCTGTGATTCACTTGAAAATAGCTTTAAAACTTTCACAGGAAACATTCATTTCAACAAGGAACAGCAGCAAACTGCTTTTGCCATTTGGGCACATAATCAAGTGATGGGTCAAATCCTTCTCCCAGAGAAATCAGTTAAAGTAAAAAATAGCAGTGCTAAGCTTGGGTGCTTCAGGGACCCACAACGCCATTATTATTATGACTGTTTTCTTGCATGTCTCTCTGTTCTGGGTTTTTTTTTTGCTAGTGAATCCTGAAAGCTGCAGTTGCAATTCCAGTGACCACAAGTTAAAATGCTTCTGACTTTATAGTCTTGCATGAACTTCATCAGAAAATATTTTTAAGAAATCAAGGTCACCACTGACAACAGGTGTTTCTTACTCCACATTTGTACAGGTAACAAGAATGTCCAAAGTTAAACAAGACAGAATTAAAAGGAAAAAAACCTGAAATGGTTTTCGGTCTCTTGCCTAAGGGTATCTACTAAGATCTGAAAGGGAGTTAGGAGGAAACCTTTTTTTATGGTAGGTTAACCCATAATTGCCCATTGCAAGGCACGTTACACTCTGCTTGGAAGCATTTGACATTGGCCAAACGACTGAGGACTGAAGTGGAGGGATTGGTATTTCTACTGACACTTATCCCCAGGTATGAAAGGTTAGAAAATGTTATCTAATACACTGAGTACTGTTTTCCATTAAGCCTAGTCATTACATGTGCATAAAAAAGAAAATAGTTCCTTTTTTTAGGAGAAGGGGGAAAATGGAGAAGGAACACTATTGAAATTTTTCAGGTAAAACAAAAAATCAGTAACAAGACAATAATAATTTACTAAGAATAATCATACAGCAATGCTGTACAGCTAGCTGCAAAATTCCTTGGAACTATCTTAATTGTCCCCAAGTCCAGAATTTATGACAAATACTAGTGCACATATAATTAACATTAAAGAGTTTAATAAGTTATTTTACTTCTAGAATTTGCTACAACTGTGGGGAAAAAAATCCCAGCCTAAAACTATGTAAGTTTACAATTTTATTCCACATTTTCTAACTTTTGGGTTGATCATCCATGTTATTACTTTATTATTTTTCTCTCTTTACTATGCAGTCTTATGCAAACATATTTTATGTACCTTCACTATCTTGATGAGAGTCTTCAGCTGGTAGATGTGAAGCTGAACGTCTAATCTGTCAGCCAACCACATGCATATGACTTTCATGGAATTGCTATACCATTGCTGAAAAGAAGGATAAAAAAACCATCAACAAACACCACCAAATAACCCTGCAGTACTCATTTAACAGATTTGGTAATGAGAGGTAATGAAACACTTTGAAATGATCGCAGATCAGCACTTGAAGTCAACAATGATATAATTTCCTGTTATGAGAATTGCATGGGTCAGTAGGAAATCAAATAACTTGACCTAAACCATTCTTTATGTGAATTAGCACCTGCCATTTTATCTTTCAGTTACAACATGTTCAAGCAAAATAGCGTTATGCACTTTGTTATCTGTCAGTGAGAATGGATATTAAAGATACAATTACAGGAGAGAACTGACAGCTAAAACAGCAAGGATAGAAGCAGGTAGGGTATCTTGAGAGAGAATTTGCAATAACTAGATTTTTCAATCCAAACAGGAAAACAGTACCAGAGAATAAGGAATTTGTCTTTTTCTTTTCTTTTTTTTTTTTTTAATCGCTTCATCATTAGGTAAAAAAATATCAAAAATCCCTGGAAACTGTTTTTAAATATGATCAAAACACTACTCCACCCTTCCCACATTAAATAACCACATTAAGGTTTTGATTTACATTAATTACTAATTATAATTACGGCCTACCTTATTTCCTTTTTATGTCTTAGGCATGGATATGTTTTCAATCAACACCTCACAAATGGATGGGTTAAGAATAAGCCCTCTGCTGTTGGTGTCTATGTTACTGTACAAAAATGCTCAGTTCCAAATAGCTACTGTAATAGTTCTTTCATATTAATGGGATTAGAAGAGATTTTACTAAATATAGTTGTAGCATTTCTTCCCCCTCCTGTAAAATCATGACCAGATGTCATTTAGTTAAATTGTAAAAACAAAGGGATTTTTTTTTCTCGTTTTAACAGTAAGAGATTAAAAGAGTTTGTGTCATAGCTCTGTTTCTAGTCTCTTTTCCCACAGGAAAGAGGCTTAAATTCTTTTCTAATATAATTTCCTGTGTCTTTGCAAAATACAGAGATGTGCAAAGAGTGAAAATCATGTGCCTATTTTAAAATGCAGCATGTTAGGCAAGGTATGTTTTATGAAATTAATTCAAAGGAAGTCTCTAACATCTCATTATCTACCTCCACATGAACAAATAAAATAAAATATATATTGAAAATATGAAGACAAATTACTTGCTACTGGATGTATTGAAAGAAATAGAATTCTTCCATCAAAACGTAAGCTCTCTGTAAAAAGCTTGCAAGACACACAGTAAATAACTACAAATATCTTTTCCTTACAGGGAGCAGTCTCATCACATTATAACAATCAGTTTTAAGATAAGTTTGAAATTAGATATTCATATGATAATTCTTCTTTTTTTAAAAAATGTGTTAATAATTCTTATTTTTTCAATGTCTTAAATTGTATTTTAATTATAAATCACTGAAAATAAATTACTTTTACTTTTTAGTTTCTCCTATTAATTTACTATTTTACAGAAGTGAGAAAATGCACCACAAAAAAAGGCAGTCTACATATTTAATTTCATATTATATTTCACAAAAGTAGTTTGATTTAGTCACTAAAATGTGGGACTGATTAGATATCCATAAAATACTACTTTTCGAATCACTGAATGACATTCTTATCCTATTTACATTCTGGTATTGATTTCCTTTGGAAGTACCTGCAAAATACTTTTAATGTGACAGATTTGTTACTAAGTGGTAAACTATATGACAGGTTTTGTATGTGTACAGTGTCTAGAAAATAAAATACAATTGTGCTTATTAATTGGGGAACTCTATTGATCCAACTAAACATAAAAATTCCTACATCAATCATTCTACCCAAATGCAATAAGAGAAGCCAAGAAATTACATTATCGCTGAGACTGTATTGTTTTAAATTGTAAACACAATCCTGGTAAAGAGAACTATTTTAGTAGGGGAGCTTTTTGAAAATGGATATTCTTCCAGTAAAGCATCTGGTACATATTTTATTTGTATCAGGTAGAAAGCAGAACGGGCTCAAACTTGCTCAGACAAAAAATCTACAGACAGGATTGAAAATTCTGGGACTGCTTTTCCCATGCAACAATACTGAACAGAGACAGATTACTGACAATAGACTCTTCCAGTTTTCTGGCAAAATGTTTTAACGCCCAGCCAGGAAACTTATTTAAAATAGATGCAGTAAAACTTCGACTCTGCATACCTGGGATATTCTTACATGCACTGAAAACAAAGCTAAGACATTGGAGGAAATTAATTTTCTACTTAACTTTATTAATGAAAGCAATATGTTTTCCTGACTAGCTTTGATGCATTAAACTTTCAGTACAAATGTTTATTTTGGTGATTGTGAAATGATACTACAGTACTTGCTCTTCTGTTAACATATTTTGTTCAGAAAAAAAATGACTGCTGTTTTATTAGAAAAAAATGTATTTTTAATTGTCACCGTTACTTTTATTTAAAAATCACATCCAGTATATTTGTAGAATCCTCACAGAGGTACTTGTTGGTATGATTCTTGTTAATGATTGGTCTTCTATCCACTAGTTTTGAGAACTTAGTATAGGTTGAAGCTGCATAAACTTAAATCTGCTGAACTTCGTAACAAGAAAATAAAAATTTCCCTATAACTTCTTTTTGAGTCTGTTAAAAAGCACAGCACTGTAAATTCCTCTCAGAGAATCCAAGGCCACACATTTTGACAACCACGAGCATGTCAGAGAGGCAGGGATGGATCTACTGTAACTGATGGGAATCTACTGCAAACCCCAAAACTTCAGAGATTGGATAATTGTCCTGAGATTACCCAGTTAAAACAACAGCAACAACAACAACCATCGCTTTTAACCGGTTTTAAGAAAAAGTAACTTTCCCATTAGTAACAATAGCAGTGAAAGGACAATGCATCTCTTGTAGATGTTCATTATGTGGTACTACTGCCACATTCTTTGCTGTTGTCTATACAAGAGTAAAGCAGTAAGTGCTTATGATATATTTTTTTCCAAATATAATAGCAAATAACAGCAGCCAACCACTTTAGCAAAAATGTTTGCCTCGCTATTTCCTCCTCTCTCCTTATTCACAGCCCATCCAGCCTCCTGTAAGGGCATGCATTACTCACTTCATTTTCCTGAGATACCTCTTTCAAAGTAAAAAATAAGAGAAAAGGAAAGGCTAGGGTTGACTCTGTGAGACCCTTGTATTCATTCACACTTATTGTGCATGACTGTACACTGGTAAATCATATTAGCAGCCCGTCTCCCCATCAAGCTGCTACTTGCTTTCCAGCCCTGGGAAGGTTCAACAAATCAACAGGAGCACGGAAAACAGAACATCAGTCTAATCTAGTGTTTAAGGTGAAGTTTTCAAACCCAATCTAAGAAGATCTTTAGAGCAAGCAACAAGCTGAAGGGCTCAGAAGGTGGTATTGACAATGAAAGAGTGTTGAAATATTGAGAAGCGCAGCACTTGTGCATTTTTAATAACAAGAGGGTCAACAAGGACACAGCTCCCTCAGTGCCAATAGTTGCCACACCAGGGCTATAAACGCTCTCAGTTCATCAGATTTCTTAAACAGTTCATCAGCTTTCTTAAACACCCTAAACCCCCTCAGCAGACCTTTAGTCTTAAATTAACAAACCAAAGCAATGAAAGAGGGTGCAGCTTGAATGGCCAGCATTGATCCCCAACGGGGCTCGGCACAGCTACAGGCACTGAAAAACTCGTTCCATTGTCAGGAGGAATTGACAAACCTCCTCGCCTAAATAGTCCAGCTCAGACGGGCTGGAGGCACGCAGCTGTAAAGGGCTCCCCTCGCCCCGCTCCCAGCGCTCACAATGCGCCAGGCATGAGCTCTTTGTCAGGCCCAGACTCTGCAATTTTCTAACAAGGATTAAAGTTGTTTCTCGGCAGGGCTAGTGAAAAGCAATTTAGCAACATACCGTGCTTTCTTCAGGCAAGTTAAAGAGAAGTAGTTAAGGAATTTCATTATTCTGCTGACCGGTGGAAATACAAAACAAATATAATAAATATTCACCATCTTTCTGGGTGCCTGAGCCATAACATTCGCAGAATGGTTCAATTAAATATAACACTTACCGGCTGAAAGCAAGCACTTCAAATTTATTTTTGAAGATTTATAAAAAGGTGCAGCTGTTTGCCACCTGGAAGGAGGCTCAATACATAGCAATACACAATGGTTTAGTCCTTCTAGGGCTGGTATCCCTAACGCCTAAGACACAAGACCCCGTTGAGTTTCTGTACCTTGACTGCTCTTGATAAATGGGCATTGTCATAATGGCTTTCTTCTCTTGAGTATGGCAGGGGAACAGCTTTTCTAGGAACTGCATTTTAAGTTCCTGAGGAAGCCTTTATCACACTACTGATCAGGAATTTAGTCACTCAGACAACAACAGGATGTTTCTACTTCCCTCAGCTTTACTTGCCCTACCAGAAAGAGTAACCAAAAGTATACTTCTCACTAAAGTCACTGTACACCAAATGCAGCATAAGCTAAAAATGAGAAAATAATAATGAGCTAACATAGGACAAAACATGAGCATGTTAAAATTTAAGCCCTAAAGTTTTTATTAAAGGGCGATGCTATTGTATTGCTTCCAGTTTATGATAGAGAGCACTACAAGCAGACCATGGAACTTATAGTACGTCTAAAAAAAAGTTAAATAGTGAAAAAATTAAATAAGTTATTTCTTAAAAATGCAAACAGCAAAAGCTGAAAAAAGGTCCTGATTTAAGTCACCATTTATTTCCCATATTAGTATGAATAATCATACTAATTGCTTTGGTTGAGTGTTAAAGATAATGAGGGACACAAATGTCATTCATAGTGTTTTTTAAAATAGTCAGAGGTTTAGAAGGTATAGCTGTATTTTCAAGCTAGGTATAGATATCATCCACTTAAATGAGGATCTTTACCTCAGCAATGATGAGTTCATACACTCTTCTGAAACCTGGGAAGCCTTGGTAACTCTGAAAGCAACCCCCAACTCATGGGGGCTCATCGTGATGCCAGCACACTTATTCCTTTTGCATCATTTTTTTTCCCCTAGGAACTTCTACTTAAGATAAACTGAAAGAAATTAAAGTAAGCATGAGTGGAAAATCCATGGAGTTGGCCTTGGAACCACGGGATTAGCAGGAAGATTTGTTTTGCTTCAAACTAATGAAGCTTTTTCCCTATACAAAAAAAAAAAAAATCAGATATTTAAAAGCCGTTGATCTGGAAAATGCCAATGACTAAATCAATATTGTGTCAAATGCAAAACTCTATCTCTATTCCCCATTTTACTACAGTCTCTTCCTACATTTTCATTTAAGGATTTGTCCAGAAGTCCTCCCATTGCTGTGTCACTTATTTCTGCTGTAATGCTCTTATGTTCCCTCATGAGCTCCTCTTTCACCTCGCCAGTGTCTTACACTCCTAATGCTTGGCACCATTTATTCAGGCATCTTCCTGGAAACATCTCAGGCTTTACATCCAGCTTCCATGTTTTACTTCCTCCTCTGGGCCTGGAACGCTAAGTCTCGTTTTGAACTTTGTCTTAGGAATGAGCAAAAATGTTGACAACCTAAATTGGAGGTATATGTATCAGGAGAGGAGAGGTGAGAAAGGAATGAGACACCACTGTCTGCTTCAACACTCATACTTCCGTAGATTTTGTACGTTTAGTAATTTGAAATTACAAACTCTGTTTGGGTTCCCCTCCCTGCCCTCATTTCAAATCCTTCCTACCCCCCCCATCCTCCAGCCCCCCATTTTTTTTTTTAATCTGATTAGAGTAGATTTAAGAACTTGCTTTTTCCACTCTACTTGGCCAAGGAAGAAAGTGTTTGTTTCTTCCAGTGGGATGCTTTGGCTTTCTTTTGCCTTTCCTTTTTTTTTTTTTTTTTTTTTTTTTTTTTTTNTTTTTTTTTTTTTTTTTTTTTTTTTTTTTGTGCCATTACTCCAACCTCCCAGGAAGCTCAGAAAGCATTTTGTTTTTCTTCAGAACAAACACTTTAGTCTCTAGCCAGTCTCTTTTCTGCCTATTTGAATGAAGGATTCCCACTGCCACTCCCAAAGCAATCAGGGGCAAAGGGAAAGGAGCTCAATAGAAAAAGGAACCCAAACCCTGACGGAAAGATCTTGTTCAGAAAGACTTATGATGACAAACAAGTGAACAGTTGTTGGATGGGGTATTTTGGTGATACAAGGAAACAAAATTAATTTTCAGAAATCAATAATGAGAAGAAAAGAAAAACCACAGCTCATTTAAAAGCATGTTAAGCATCTTTGAAATTCCTGATCAAAAAGGATATAGTTCTGAAAAACCAAAGAACATCTAATATATGAAAATCTTATCTTTAGAAAGAAAGTAATTTTTTCATATATTTGGCTTCTAATTAGAAGATGTCTGGTTGCTATGGAACTGCTGCCAATTTACAAATAAATATACACTTTTAATCCAAAATATACAGTACTCATCTTCGCCTGTATTTCCTATTGGTTGTTAAACAGCAATTTACAATATTTATGCTACTTTGTAATGCTTGTGACCTTCATTTTTTTCCTGGCTTCTTCACATATGGCAGATAAGCTGGGAAACTAGAAGTTTGCAAAATTAGACACATGTAACTTCCTTCCATATCTGGACATATGTAATGTTACTGTTCTGATTTTAAACAGTAGGTACTAACATGATGCTCATGACTGTGAAGGACTAACAGTATAAACAGTTTCTCTGCTCCACTCTGGATACAAACTGCATCTGTGAATAAAACTTCCATAGGTTATTCTGGTGCTAAAACTCTGTGGAGCAAACACTGTCAGTCTTGCTACACTGTGTTGTGTTGCAATTTGGGTATATCCACAAACATCCTCCAAGGCACAGAGCGGGGAACATCACTTGAGTGACCTTGAAATGAAAGCCAGCTTGGATCCTCAAAATAAACAAATTAACATAAAGCAAAATGACCAAGTTGTCACTCATTATAACACTTGCCTCTTGCTATCAGGCTCTAGTTTTAAAAGCCCTACAAATGTACTTAGCTGTACAAATGCTAAGCAGTCTTCCTAAGTGAATGCCTAACATTATAGAATTATAAAATGGTTTGAGTTGGAAGAGACATTAAAGATCATTCAGTTCCAATCCTCCTGCCATGGGCAGGGATGCCAGCCACCAGACCAGGTTGCTCAAGGCCCGATCCAACCTGATCTTCAACACTTTCAGGGATGGGGCATCTCCAGCTTCTCTGGGCTACTTGTTCCAGTGCCTCACTACTCTCTGAGTAAGTACTTTCTTTCTAAGATCTAATCTAAACCTACACTCTTTCAGTTTAAAACCACTGTCCCCTGTTGTGTCACTACATACCCCTACCAAAAGTCCCTCTCCCTCCTTTTTATAAGCCCCCATATGGTACTGGAAGGCTGCTCTAAGGTCTCCCTGGAGCCTTCTCTTCTCCAGGCTGAACAATCCCAGCTCTCCCAGCCTGTCTTCACAGAAGTGCTCCAGCCCTTGTATCATCTTTGTGGCCCTCAGTAAGGTTAAAGGCCTGAGTTCACTCTGCCTGTAAGGTATGCAATCGAGAAGACACCCATCTCTGCTTTACTCATTCCGAACTCCCTGGGAAGTTCTCACTCCCTGGAGTGAGATATCATCAAAGGGACCAAAGCAGATCTCCTGTTAGCTGCATTCCTCCCTTAAAGTAAGAATATTTTTCATCTCAGTACCAAAAGCGAGAGAGGCTGAAACTGGGTCAGCATCTGTGTTGTAGCTTTTACGCTCTGTTTAGTAGTTTTCGTCCTGGAATCTTCTACTTAGACTTCCTGCTCCCTGCGGAGTGAGGTCAAGAACATATTTTTATTACAGTATTTAAACCATCCTGAGTTCTTCTGAGTGAATATTTACAGGCAGCTCATTTATTTCCACCTCATGAATCTTTACTCGTGCACTTACTCTTTCCGTTATTGCAGTGCCATGTGACGGAGCTGGATGTAGCTGTGAAGCTGACAGGGAGATGCACACTGCTGGAGCTACTCCTCTCTTACACCACATCACTTGGGCACTACACTGAGCTGCCCTAATGTGGAGCAGAGGTCCAGCCTCCTACCTCCCTCTTGCTTCTCTCCTCCCCTTTCTCTTCAGACGAAATGTCCTTAGACTGGAGAGGTGCCTGGTTTGCTCCTTTCCATCACAGACCCTGTTGCTTGCCTGTGAACACTGTTTCAGCTATGTAAATGCTACAGCTGTGTTGGGGTTTTTTTGAGCTGATTTTTCTCTGCATTATTTTTACGTTTTTTTCCTTGCTCTTTAAGTGCAGTATAACGCAAAAGAAAGTCAATGCAAATTAAGAAAATACGCCTTTAAACACCTGAAAATTATTTATAGAAAATCATCTTTATATAGTTCAACACTTCTGCACATTTAAATCATCACTAAAGCTTTGGTTTCCCATGATGAACAGGTGAAGAAGCTCTTTCCACTGACAAATCTGTGTCAGAGCACTCTGCAGCATCCTTATCTATTCTGATTTGCAACATAGCAGCCTCTTTCTGTTATGCCTGACTTGTTATAGTAAACCTAGATTATTCCTATGGTTTGTGGCACTATTTTTCTTGTAATGTGATCAACAATGTGGTTGTGTGTCTATTTGTGAAGACTTATGCAGAGTTTTGTTTTACTTTCCTTTTTCAACTAAGCTTGACTCAAATGAAATACAAGTATAAACATCAAACCTGCAAGTAAGGTTTGAGAAGCCACAAGGTTCTCCTGCTGTTTACAGGTGTGTGAATTACAGTACATCAAGAAATCAATATTCCCTAGATAGTGCTTGTGCCTGGCACTTCCTGGTGAACAAACATTAGGTAAGACAACACAAATGGTACAATCCTTATTGATTTCTCTTGACTGTGTAGAATGTGAAAGCTGCAGCCACAGCTTACACTTACTGACAGACTCATCCAAAGTTTCAGTGCTATTTTATATTTTTATAGTTGTCCACGCTCAATTGATTCTATTAAGTGGCTACACACATTTCAAGCCATCTAGATAGAAGGAAAAGTGCAGTGCCTGGAATGAGATGCTGCTACTTTATGCCTAGCAGGATAAAAGGGTTAAAGGACTAAACTGTGCCTGGATTTCGGAAGGATCTCTCTTTTATTAGATAGAATTGTTATTGTTTTTAGTGAATGGATATTGTGAGTGATGGATAGATGCGTTTAACTAAGTTAATAAATGAATGAACAGTATATACCAGAAATGCATGTGAGGAAACTGTACTGGAAGCTCCCAGAACTACAGACCCTCCCCAAACAAACAAGCAAAACCACCTTGTAGTTGTACTTGATTGAAAAAAATTCCCTCAGGGAAAATAGATCAGATGAGCTTTAAAATATTAAGTTTGGGATTTTTTTTTTCTCCCCGTTTTTCCTCTTGTGACTCGTAACAACCATTTAAAAATTCTTTTTAGGAGCAATTTACACACGGTTCTTTTTTTTCTTTCCAAAAAAGTGAGCTTCTCACACAAGTCAGGGAACTTAGGGGGTAGGATAGTGTTAGAACCCTAGATGCTAGAAAGTATAAGGAATTCTGAGTATCAGGCTATGAGTTTTAGTGCCCTAAAAACAATCTTCTATTTCCCTTTTATACCCAGAGAGCACTTTTAGCAAGGTATCAGAATATCTATCTCATAGTTTCTTACTCCTCTGCTGGAAAAAAATTAAGTAATATGATTGAATTGGTGTGAAAAAGGTGTCAGACATCCATTCCATGAATACTAAATGTAGACTGGACTATGGGATATTTATTGTCTTGAGAAAATGATTTTTATATCTTTTTGCGTTGTGTGGTACACAACAAAATGGAAATTCAGAATTAAAAATGGCATAAAGAATGAAGACGTGAAAGTGTATCATATCAAAACCATGTAAAATAGTCATTGTGTTATGCCATTGTGTTTCTCTAGAGAAAACACTATCAGCTACAGTATAAAACAGCTTACAAAGTGCTGAATATTCTGATCCTGAAGCAGCAAACTCTGAAGCACATGCTTTACTTTTAGTGTGTTTTGGTTGTACTGATTTCAGCAGTGCTGAGCTTTGCTGCAGTCATAGCAGCATAATCAGCACCCTCCAAGAGTGGGCACTCTTTTTCTCAGCATAATCCAGAACAAAAAAAATCAAAGAAAACTTCTACACTATATGAAATGAGATGGAGGTTACACTTTTCAGCTTTCAAATGAACTAGTTTCCTTTTATAGAGATTGCTACCTTGAAAAATGAGGCAAGTCTATTTAAAACATCAGGAATAATTTAGTGAACTTTAAAAAGACTTTGAACAGTAAGTTTGCAATATGTTGCTTCCATCTTGCAGAATAGTTTCCTATATTTGAGCATGTCAATATAACTCACTTTTTCAGTGACACTGCCTGCAGCTTTCTTTAAAATTCTTTCACCAAAAAAGAAACAACTGTTTCAAAATTACAAAAAATTCTGTTAGATCATGAGACTACTAAAGAGTGGTTTTCATATCACGAGCTTTCTATTTCCCCTATAAAATAGGAGACGTAATTAAAGATGAGTTAAGACTTTGGTGAAAATCTAAAGAGCATCGGCAAATCTGAGCACTGCTCAGCTTTTCAATTGCTTTTCTACTTCTCAGTTCTTTTAAATGGTTTTCTATGGCAGGAACATTTTTCTTAATTAGTCACAGCTAATTACTGTTCTGGCATAGACAAGTAATCAGAAATGTCAGAGCTGCAAGGCTACATCTCCCTAATCCTTTGATAATAATTTAGCCTCCTGGGAGGGCCTCAAGCTGCGGTAAGTAGTGGCTGACAATAAGGCAAAATTAGGTGGGCAGCAGACCATTAGGATAGAAAAATAAAAAGCACTACCAAATCCTGCTGAGCACCATCAGGCAACTAACTACACTGCCAGATGAGGTGCCTGTTTAAGCCTGTGTTGTTAATTAGCTGATTCTACCAGACCTGCCACATATGTCCAGGTGCATCATGCAAAGATGTGTATTTCTGGGATTGAGCCAAAGGACAATTTTGCACTGTGATCGAATTTCAAGAATCTGAGAAAGAAGCCCACATATTTCTTGAAGATTACTCTGAGTTATCAAAGAAATAAGAAGATCAACAAGCTACAATCCATTTTTGTTGAGTACTTTTTTAAGCAATTAGGCACGGTCCTCATGTTTCTCAGAGGTTAATACAAACACAGCTTTTGATTCAAATGTGGCCTTTAACCAAGTAGACCTTTTGTCAAATCACACACTTGCAAATAATTGCATAACAACAAAAGTGAAGATTACTTATTAAAATTAGCGTGACAGGAAGTAATTTGAGAATAAGGAAAAAAAATCACAATTGAAATTTTCTAGAAAAACCTTGTTGAATACTAAATACTACAAAAATAGTGCTTTTGAGGTAGACATAAGCAGTACAAAGACTTGGTACTACTGCAAACTTAATTCTAATTAAGTGTTCCTCTTAGCTGTGTAACACCGCTATTTGCACATTTTTAAACAATTTTTTGGTAATAGCTCAGAAAACCTATAGAAATTAGGCAATTGAGTAAAGCATTTGGCAAACAGAATGAATGGCAAACAGAAATTAGTCAGATGAGTACTTCATATCTCCATTTAGCCATTAAGCAGAGCACATATCCTAAAAACCTTTGAAGAATAATTAAGACCTCAAATAATCTCAAGTACCTCATTGAACTTGAGGTGTTCATCTCTGCTATTAATGGAAAATGAAAATGTTTGGAATATGGGAACACCACTAGCATTTAATAAACACTCCAGACAAAACACCAGCAGTTTTTCAACAAAAAAAGAATATCACATTACATCTGAACCTTTGAAATACAAAAGCCAAAACCAGCTATGTAAATCTGGAGTGCTTAAGCTTTTAAACTGCTCATAAAGATGTTCAGTCCTTCTGACTGAAGAACTCCAAAGACAGTTGTATGAGTTCCCTGCCATATACAACTCTTACACAGTTTGTTGAGTTGTTATCATGCATGAGGCCACAGCCTCCAGGAAGTCCTCCCACATGGGCAGTCCCTGCAAAGTCAGCAGGAATGCTGCACCACACCACACCACACCACTTTAGCACCCAGAGGAGCGGGGCAATCAGGTCCAAAGCCAACATCTGCTCACAGGTGCCATCTTGTACAAGATAACTATGGGCACCACTTTGCCAGTGCTCACCATTCCAGAGTGTGCACTCTGACTATTTTATGTGTTTATGGTACACTTGGGAAGAGGTTTCCCAGAAATTATAGCCTAAAAAAATTGGAAACCCTTTCAGTTGTATAAATGGATGAACACTGATGCACTAAAGCTGTTCTCTGAAATCATTCTTTATTTCTCAGAGCAGCAATCCCTTATTGCAAAATCCAATTTCATTTAAAGGAAATAGTTTTTAATTTACAAGTCTGATGTATATTAAAATGCTCAGGAGTTCAGGATTTATTAGTCCTATCTTAAAAATTCTCCTAGATACATGAATCTAAGTCTAGTCAGTGGAAATAACCTGGCATGTTTATGGACACAACACTGTATTTATTAAAGTTAATGGTAAAAGGCCTATTGATTTTGAGAAGGTAGAACCAGATCCCATGGGAATTTCATAGTTGGGTATTTTTAAAATCTGGTAATTTTGTGATCAGATACACAGCACTGGTTTTTGATAGGCTGCACAGATGCTTTTACATTATCCATGAAATGGATTATCTTTATAAATAAGAGAGGCATTAATAAAAATTAGTATTATTCTCTATTTATTCTAGGTTTGTGCAATTATATTCTAAATATTTAATTTTTCCATTCACCAACTTGATTTACTGTCCTTTTGGAAAACAAGTATTTTAAAAATTATTTACAAAAAACTGAAATAATATACTGTTTCTACAACTCTAACCCAGAGCTACTGCAGATCTTAATCATATGCAACAGATTACAAATGTTTCAAGTGGTCTTTAAGAAATGTGATGTTAAAAACAAACACTACTCTCCATTCCCCTCATGCCCTCAACTATAAGTTATTACTGCATGAGAGTGGGAGATAAATGTCCTGAATCCCTGTGACAGAAGAAATTTGACAGGCAACATTCCCAGCTGATTTTAGGAAGAAGACCATCTCCCATTCTCCAAAGGAAGGCAAAAGTTCCCATGTCTTTGAAAAACTGACAATAGAAGTGAAAAATCTTTGTGATTTCAAACCTGGTGACCAGTTTTGAGAACAGGAAGGCAGCACACTGACCTGAGAGAGACCAATGCTAGCAGGAGCACTTGGACACATTACCCTGCCTGCTGTCTATAGCCCTTCTGGAGGAGGTAATAATGAAATGTATCCAGAAGCTGAGTTTTTCAGTGGAAATGAAGGAAAAATAAGTTTCACCTTGGTTCTGCTGCATGATCAGCAGACGTACTGAAGCAAAAGATTTAAATGGTTTAAAAATGGTGCAGAAAAAATTACCAGCTCAGTCTTTTTTCAAAGTCACTGGAGATTTCAATCTCTTTCTTATTTAAGGGTTCATATCACAAGCTTAAGTTCCATTCTCCTTATTTTTGTATTTTTTTTATAGCAGGGCACTGTTTTTATGGGCTTACCAAACACTGCCATAAAACACCACATATTTTTTTGTCTTCTCTCCAGTTTGAAACTTAAAAGATTAGATTAAAAATGTTACAACTCCTAGCCTTAAAATCTTGTGACTCACTGGCAGGCATTTCTACTTGTATCAATATTATTCTTAAATTGAAATGATCTTTGTTATGTACATAACTTTGTGTGATAGACATGCTGTTTACTTGGTCACTGTACAAGCTGTTAGCATATAGCAGCCCTGGATCAAGGCAGTGATATCTGGACATGAATAGTTTGCAATTAAATATTTATATTTATTTAAATATTTACTTTTTGTGGGGCTAAAATAGTGTCTCAGGCCTGATCTCCTCTATATTTATAACTAAGACCTCTAGCATACAGAACAGTCAGGTTTTTTGTGACTCTGGATGATGTATTTCCCTGGCTGAAGCACAGGAAAGTGTACTTTTTCATTTGGCTGATGATTACTTAGCTGATACTAATTCAATGTGTTTTAAGAGGAAAGCAACTGTGATCTACAACTCTAGCCAGTCCAATGGCTTCAAGTACATTTACATAAAAATGTGAATATATTTTATTCTTTCTGTTGAAATATAACTTGATAGATTTGAATTTATAAAAAGAGTACCTAGGTTTTCCTAAAGCAATAATTTTAAAAAGTCCTTCAAAAATCATTTGCAAAATCTTGCTCAGTCATAATGTTCTAAATCTGGATTAATGTCAGGAAAGGTGAACTAACAGAGTGAGATGACTTTGTTTTACATTTCTGCATGCTATGAGCTTCTATATTTGTTAATGCTTTTTTAATGCTGCATCTGTCCAATCAATTATATCTCCCAGTGTGATGTTACATAGAAATGTGTTACCACCATGTAGAAATAAAAATACAGAAATAGTATCTTATACAAAAAATATGTATCATGTATATTTTTTTCTTTTCTTGCAGATACAAGCATTGGTCACAGCAGCATACAATGCATACTACTGAGTTAAAGGGGACAGAAATGGGTTTGCAAACTCAAAGGCAAGTGCTGTATCACAACTTGTGTCCACAGAGGATTTGTTTTCTTGTGCTAGAAAGCTTAATTGCTGAAATGAAATTCGGAAGAAGTCCTTAACTCATGTTAACCCAGCCCTGCTGAAGCCCTGTCCTTGTGTTAGTGCTAAGCCAAAGTCATGCCAGGAGCTGTGCTGGTGACTTCACAGTGTGGAGGATCCCTTGACAGCTCTCAGGCCCGTGCCCAAGCCCTGGCCAGTGCCCCACGTGGACACAGCCTGAAACTCAGTCCCACCCCGCTACATCAAAAGTCAACGTGGTCTCTCCAGTGAGAGTTAGATTTGGCCTTAGCCAGATAATTTTATTAACATTCAAGAAATGACAACATAAGCAAAAATAACCCCAAAGAAAAAAACAAAAAAATAGAAACTTGAAAATGAAACATATGCTTGCAGATTCATTGCAAAAGCAAACTGAAGCAGAAGTTGCTAATATGGTTTTAGTACTTTGTGAAGGTGCCAGCTGGATGGATGATAATTTTTCTACCCCTGCAGGGCATCAAAGCTTTTATAAAATCATTCTTTTCACACATATTAGCACTTAGCTTATTAAAACAGATGATACTTTTTTTTTTTTTTTTTTTGGTAAAGATGCCTGGGAGTGTCTGGAAATATAAAATCTGAGAGTTAAGTCTTATTTTGACCACTCAGCCTAACAAACAACAAACACTGACATGACATACCATGGCTGAGAGTCTATGTTATGGGACCTTCTGTGACTGCCACAACTGGAGTGTCACAGTAAAGGCTGTGAATTGCTGTTATGAAAATATTTGCTGTAAGTTGCATAATTAAATGAAACTGCCAGCAAAGCTTTCTTAAATACTTAGGAGATGACACAAATAAATGCCTTTCAAAGTCTATATTACGTTCCAGAATTAGTTTTGTAATAAATTCCATTTCACAGTGCTAGAGATGACTTCTTTTCCTGTTCAAATTCCTACATAATTGTGACTGAGATAAGTGTCAGGTTAACTGATCCAAGCTTATAGTTACATAACTTTTATTTTATGTATTTTTTATATGTGTAGTGCTTTAAATTTATACAGAAGGTACAATTTCAGCTGCCTACAACTTCTCCTTCAGGCAATTAAGAAAAGGACATACTAGACATAAATTAGTAGTCAGAACTTGAATGAACTGAAATGTGATCATTTCTAACAAAAAGATGAGGAATCAGGGCAAAGGAATGAATGGAAGAAGGCAGCAGAAGTTATTATCAAAGCTGAGGAAAATTATTGCGTGCACCTTGAGGACGAGGATTACTCTGAACTTGCAGAAGTCAGATTAGAACTTTGAAAATGAGTTTGAAAATCCAATAAATGTTTATAAATGCCAACCTTTAAGAAATCAGAAGTCTTAAACTGGAAATCCATAAAACAAAATTCTAAGTCATTCCACAGAAGTATCAGTCAAACCCACAGATGTACCTGGCATCTGTGTACTCTTTCTGTATACAAGCAGGCAGTGATATGTAAAAGTTCTGAATTTAGGGAAATTTGGTCTGCAATGGAATCCACAAACCACACCAAACCAATTCTCTCCATTAACAAATAAAAAATCAAAAGATGGAATATAATTGGACTACTCACAGTGGAAAAATTACTATTTCAAATAATAATATTCTACCAATTTTAGTTCTGTCTTCTAGCACTTAAAAGTTTCACGTAGAAAATATTTAAAGACCACCCTTGACAGCTGAAGCTTGTAAACAATGAGCAAAAGAAAAAAGTTATCAGTAGAGATGAATATCTAAACAGCTTGCTGAACACCATCAAAGTCCAGCTTATCCCTTCTGATGTAGCAGTGACACCAGCAAACTTTGCAAGGCCAGTTACTTACATCAAATAACTTCTCTATGTACATTTCCTCATTGACCTTTTCTCGAAGGATATCCTGGTTTTGCCGAACAAACATAATGTAGGTGTCTGCTAGATCCATTCCTGGTTTCTGTCAAGACAAAAAGTAAGGGGAGAAAGTAATGGGAAGGGAAAGAAACCCCTCAACAACTGAGATTTAAAAGAAGTGAAACATACTGAAACCAAATGTTACAATGTTCATACAAGTACAAACTGTATTAGCAAAATCTGCTGAGAATTCTGGGTTAGTTAGCATGTTCACGTGGTTTCACTATCAGTGTAGTTCTACATGTTTCAATTGATGGATGCTCTGAGTCATGTCTACATTGCCATATGCAGTTGAATGAGGTCTTGGCTCTGACAACATCGATGGCAAACTGGGACATCTTCCCCTTTTTTGATAGTGAGGTTTTCATAGATAGCCACCCCAGCCTGAGTGTGGAGATCCAAATCCTGCTATCACATTCAGAAAATGCTTAAAAAAGCATTCTGTTTCTTTTTCACTGCCTAAGATTTCTTCTAACTTACTTCCAATGTACAGCTGAATTTTGTGTTTAACGTTAGGTTTGAGTAACTGCAATTCAAGCTAAGCTCAAGCACATCCCTGAGAGCAGTGGCATAAAAAGGCTCTTTTGAGTGTAGTCCTGTACCCTTATATTTTGTGAACTGTTTGCTGCACTGGTGCAGTCAGCCCAGAGGATGGCTAGGGGAGAAGCAAGCACCAAAATTTTTCCTTTCTTGTATCAATATATGCCTATATGAATAGCAGAGCAGGCATAATTTTTATACCACACCCCCAAACATGAGCCAGGCTAGGATATGTTGTGTGTTTGTGATACTACAGCTGTACAGGCACAGTGGTGGCTGAAACTGCTCTCTCCACTGAATCTCTCCAGGATCCAGCTGCGATTTCTGGATCTCTGTAGTCTTGAGAAGCTGTTCCACAGTAACACTCCTAACAGCCTGCAACTTGCCCTTTACTGGCAGTGTATGCAGAGCTGGTAAGGAGTTCACTTTTTTCTAACAGGAACCAAGAAGGCACACAGGCACTTTGGGGAGCCTTCTGCAAATGGCCTCTGTGTAAGCAAGCTTGTAAAATATTACTTACTCCCAAACAATAGCTTATAATGTCCCTGGCATGCAATAGAATGCTAAGTTTTATAATACTTTATGGTGAGCCTTAACATGGGCCCTTAACATTTATAAAGGATTCACATTTTGCTAAGACTCCACAGAGAATAATTAATAATTCTAGGGAAGGAGGACAAAAGCACTTACACCCAGCCCCTGAATTCCCAAGCATAAGACATGTCTATCTCTTAGAAACTGTTATTGTCTGAAAACAGGATATGAACAACACTGTAAAATATTTAGCATATTTTAAAAGTCTGTATCCATGAACATGCTCATGTAGTTAAAATATTAACAGATCATTTTATATTAAGGCTTCCTTTCTAGTCTGCAAGTGAATATTCAACTTTAAATTTTTCTGATTTCTTATTATCTTGTAGTTAATATTTTGTAATGTTTATGAACAGGTCTGAGCACAAGAGGGAAGGAGAGGTGCAACATGTCCATACTACAACTTGTCCAGAAACTGCTGTCATCCTATTACAATAACAAGATGACAGCATTCTTTCCTCAAAGCTGCAGTGAGTGAAACCCCCTGGATTATGAGGTTCAACTCTTTTTACCCTGAATCGACCACAGACATACAGAGGACTATGTTCCATAATAAAAAAGATTTTCATTTATACATGTGCATATATGGCAGTTTCATTTTTTAACAGTAACTGTTAAATATGGAATGATGGCCAGCTTTAATACTTGTAGCATCCCCAAAACTCACAGTGAAAAAGTGAAATATCTCCTACATTCGGATTGGTCATTCCAGAAGCAAAGAAAGCTCACTGCAAAAGCTTATCCCATCTATACATGCTTAGATGAAACTCTTAAGAGGAAAGCAGGACCATTGATATTTACAGCTGCAGCACACACCTAACTCCTAAGCATAGAATAAAAACATCTAAGACTTCAACAGACAAAACATTTTCTGTTGGGCAACCTGATTGACAGAAATCAATAGATCTCCTTCATAAAAAAGTACCTTCACTAAAATGTGATAGAAATGCTTTTATATTGAGACAAATCACAAAGTGAAGCAGATTTAAAACAGAAAACTCCATATTTTACCTTAGTATACTCCTTTGTGATGGCACAAGAGAATACAATCAGTGTTGAAACCTTATGTACTTTCTAAAACCTGATACACAATTTATAGGAATTGGACTAGAGTTAACTTGGAGGAATAATGGAAAATATTTTGAAATCTCCAGAGATGGGTGAAGGAGATAATCTAGTAAATGATAGGCTGATTATTTAAGTTGAAGATATATATTCAAATGTATTAATGAATCTTCCACCAAATTCTAAAACCTAGAGGTTTCTAAAACCTGAGGTTCTGCAATTAACAGAATATTTTCTTTTTCTAAGTTCAATAAAAAATGTTCATCTTGCAGACAGCCAAAGCAAGAAAAGTAACATTTCCCATCAGCATTAACTCCCTTATCTTTGAGATGTTTACCTAGTCTTGAAGCTGTGACATATGGGAATTTCACACCTAGTGAATATATTTTCATGTAGCTTGTGGCACAGGAGTGTAATCATTAAAAGAATATACACAAGTAAGAGTAACTGCAACAGCTGGTGACATTTACCAATTAGAATTACAGTTCTTTAAAACACTTCATCCTTCTTAATGTGTGCAGGATAATTATCTTTGAAATTGCTGTGGAAAAAAAAATTAATTTTCCTTTTTAACAGTGTCTGACTACAGTAGAAGTAAGTCTGGGTAAGGCAGATTATCAATACTCTGAAGTATGTCTGTTTTAAACCTCACCAAAATCATTGAAGGTTAATCATCTTTGCTCATGGTGGGCAAAGTAAACATTAAACACTGAATGAACCAACAGCATATCAAATACTTCATTATCTCTTCAAATTGCATGCATTGAATTTGTTTGTTTTCTCTGAACGGGGAAGAAGAAAAGAAAGCTATTATAAGCATCAAAACATCTTAAATGCTGTATATTTAATGTTTTAACTTTTTAAATAGGGATTATGTATTATTTGGAATAATACATAATTTGATTACTCTATCCTCTATTGATCTGTTTAAAATTATTAAGCATCAGAAAAAAATCAAGTTAATACAAAATTAAACCAACAACAACTAAGAAGTTTCATGTACCTTAGAAGAGAAACAAATAGAAACTGAGATATATTTTAAATAGCTGTCACGGGGGGCATTTAATTGAAAAGACTAAAGCATTCCAGTCTCCACATCTATACTCAAAAAAAAAAATCTTCTCTGAATCTCTGGCAGAACATCTGCTGAAGTTAATGAGAGCTATTTGCACATCTCTGGGAGAAAAATTTAACCTGGTGTGTTATCCAGGTAAGTATAAAAAAAAATATTGTCTGAAAGTTTCCCCAAGAAAAAAGGTCGGTTTTTTAATGATAGATAGAAAGTTATTATAAGCTTGTTTTATTCAGAACAGTAGACAAGCTGAAAATGAAAGAGAACCAGACAAAGAGATGAATAGAGAAACTGGAAACACAAAGACATCAAATAAAATACCAGGAAATTAAGAGTTGTAAATAGGGTTACTTTGTCGCTGGTTACACAAGTAACTGAATACACAGGCGAGTGAATGAGTTTAAACAAGGGTGTAGGCTTCAGCACACTCTTTTTTAGGGTTAATCACTAGTTAACCTGGAAAGATGAACATGTTGTTTGGGGAAAAAAAATTAAAAATCCTTGTTAATTATATACTGCAAGTGCTCTAACTTCCTGCTGCTGCACCTAATCCCACAGGTGCAGGTTGTCTCTTGCTATTCACTGGTAGGTGGGTCCTGACTGCCAGGCACGTTTTCATAGCAATAAATTCAGAGAAAGAAGAAACAGCCTGATTTTTCCCATTTGAACAGGAAAACAGTATCATAGTGTCTATTTAACACAGAACCAAATGTTAAAATACATTATTCCAGTTTCCAAGATGTTGTAGAAGCTGTTTTATGATTGAACATACATGGCCCCCACTGGCAATATTTGCCTGAAGCACCTAGTGAAAAGTAATGCTGCATTGCCTTAATTTCCAGGCATTCAAATATTTTGCTGGTGAAAGATTGCAGTGGGTTTAATGTTGCCCCTAATATTAGGTATTTTCCTACAGGTGAGGTACACCTAAGTTTCTGAACAGCATTTTGCATTGCAACAGTTTGGCATAAATCTCAGTGAAAATCATGTACATTTTTAATACTTGAGTTATGTTTATTCTCACTTTGGCATTTGTCACAGAACATTTCTTAGCACCAGAGAGTATTAAATGAACTTATATTACCAAAAAACAAGAAACCAGCCTCAACCCACTACACTAGTTTTACCGAGTTGCTATCCTGCCAAAGCATTAATGTTTCAAAGATGAGAACAGATGCTAGAAACTAACTATAGAATAACAAAATTCATCCAGTTTTGTCTTTGCTCTCCTCTCCACCTCTTTTTCCTCCCTTGCATCCTGGAGGGAGTCATTTTAACTACAGCATGGTTGTAACAATGCAATGAAAAGGAGTGATGAGCTGGAGGGGGCTATTGTGAGGAACACAGGAGCTCCTTATTCAGTGTCCACCACTGAATGAAAGAGCATGTTGGAAAATTTCACTGCCTGGAAGTTCTTCTCTAAATACTGCAAGGCTCATCACTTGGGATTTGGAATTACAAAATTAAACTATCATTAGAATACTTTTGGAATAAAAACCACTTTTATCCATGCCTAGATCATCATCCCCATCATTTCTTACAAAATGAAATACGTAAGCCAGGCAGGAAGGCACACCATTTGCATAATCAGTCTATTATAAAGGTAACATTTTAATTTCACATGGTTGTAAAAGAAATGTTTTTGTTTAAATGAAAAAATGCAATGCATTTTCTCTCAAAAACATCTTCTTCCTGAAAAGAAACAGCAACTTTGGCAAGGAGGAAACGTGTGTATTTTGGGAAGCGTCATGGAAAATTTAAACTGTGATTCTGCAAGCATTTACACAAACACCTTTTCATATACATACAGTTTCATTGCATTCATGGGGCAACACAGGTATGCAAATGTCTGCACCAGGATTTCGATTCTTAGTGCAAAAGAATCAACCCCTACAGCCCCTATGACAAAATTTGGTATTAAAATATGCTTTTTTCCCCTCCATAAAGTTATTTTACTACGCTATTTTAGCTTTCCTACTGGTTAGTAGTCATCCTTCTGATTGCCATTTAAGAGCTATCTCAAAAATACTGCTGACTTAAAACAGATGCTGCAGGGCTTTCCCTCCAATTCTACAATAGCTTGTTTTCACAGACTGGAAAACAGAAGGGCCAGATCCCAGATCTGGGTATACAGAGGAGGAGGAAACCAGGAGAAGCCCTAAGCATAAGGATAATACCCCTTCTGTGGTCTTTTTTTAAAAAAATAGAATTCTACAAGAAAATCCAGCTTAAAAATAACTAGCACTGTATGGCCACACCTGAATAAACACTTATTTCCCTCAAATCGTTTTTTTGCTTCTTAAAATCAGCTAAATGAGGCCATGCAGTACAAGTGTGATATTTGAAAATGAAGGTATCTGGAAGGTCCCTCTGTGTATGTGCCTGGTAGGAGGCAGAGCTCCTTCTTTGGCCTCCACAAGACCCCATAAGTCAAATGCTGGCACATGTGTGAGGCCCCTTTTCATACCTTTGATCCCCACATAAAGGCAAGAGCGGAGCGAGAGGGCTGGCATTGTGCGAGCTGTGCACTGCTGTCAGCCCTGGCTCCTTCAAATGGCCTCCCTGCACTTGCTATGACAGGTGGCCCATATGAAGAGAGGGAGGATTAGGTTCCTTCTGTGCCCTCTAAGTAACTGGCATAGATTACTGGCTCCTACAAAGGGATTAAAACATACCTTTCTGAACAAAAAGCAGTATATACATGAGCGTGTAACTGGATGCTCAATTTGTATGAGTAATTGCTCTGGTTGTATTTGTCAATGCAGCAAATGAGTGTAGAAATGACCAGCTAAAGACACAATTATTTGTATGCAAAACTGACTCACATGACGAGAAATTGAACACAATGAAGTTATCTACATGATTAAGGAATCATAATCATTTGAGATTAACAACATACTTTTTTTTTATCCTCAATTTTACTGCATTCTTTCCCAATTTGCATTAATTAACTGGCTTTGTGAACAGAATAGTAAAAAAAAAAAAGGAAAAATACTTGGTTGTACTTCTACGTCTCCTATGGATTGCTTGGGCTCTAAGAGAACGTAAGAAAGGATTATAGTGGATTGGGGTGAGCTGGGTATTCAAATCAGCTTCTGCATTCCCAGTTATCAAAACATAGCACTTAAAAGAGAACAAGTGTCATCCTTCACACACTACTTGTAACATTTGTGTTATTTTCCTCCAAACATTTGGTTTCTTCTACCTGCACAGCAGCCACATTTTGTTTTCCACTGCAGAGCCTTGCGTACTGTGACCATTGCCAATAAGGAGAGGGTAACAGCAATTAGATTTTTTCATTATAATTTTTAGGAAATCACAAGACATCGTTGTTATTCTTCCTAGTCTGGGTAATTTTGCACTATGGCTATTATTTCTGTCAGGGTTTCAATTACCAAAATGTACGTAGCGTCCATATAGCCCTCTGTGCATAGCTGGGGAAAGCAATGAGAGCTCCTTGGGACTGCATATGTCCCAATTCTTGAAGGGCATTCTGAAAAACTGAGGCTTATGTTGCATGTTTTCTTAAACAGTTAAAAAACTCCAGAAAACCACTTTTTCTTTCCTTCTCTTGAATGTAGTTAATCATAATTCTCTAGCCAGATTAATGAATAGAGGGGTAGACAGCAAGTAGTAGGTAGCATTTTTACTAACCTATCTGCCAAATGAATCACAAGTCTGTGTCTATCTTTCCAATCCTGGTCCTGAGAAATTAAGGGATGCTGTGTAGGGAGTGTGCACCTTCATGTCCAACTATTTATTGTCTAAACCCTCTCTCAATACTAATAGAATTAACCTTTTCCTCAAAATGACTAAAAATCATCCAGGAACGTCTTCCTTCCTTTTTAATAATTTACTGTTTTTATTACTTTTATTTAACTTTTTTATCCCCTTTACCTCTTATCCTCCCTCTAAAACATTTTGCTCAGTACTACCATCATTTTCTTCTAACATCTTTTTTGCTTAGTTATTTCACTACAAACCAGCATATTTTTCACTGTTTGCCAAATCCTGGTAATCAAAGACCAAAAACTGTCAAATCCCCACAGTCAAACAACGCCCCCAAACCCCGTCCCCCCCTTGTCCCCGAGATGCACCGAGTGATGTCACTCGGATGGAGGTGGGGCACAGGGGCACAATGCCATTGTCTAGCATGCTGCAAGTCTGCACGTGTTTGCAACTACAGCAAAAGAAAGGGCTGATTGTGGTCACTTCTAAGCAACTTTCACACTTGCAGCTATATGGCAAGGAAGGACAAGAAGAAATTTTACAACATACTATGTCAAAATAAAACCATGAGGCATTTAGCTTCAAGGCAGGCTCGCTAGGTCACCATCACATTACCAAGAGCTCAATGTACATTCCTCCATGTGTGCTGCCCCTCACTCCACTTCTCACTTCAGCTGTGAGCCCAGGTGACGACCTTGTGATGTGACGACTTTCAGCCTCCTCTTACAGCTGGAACTTTTAACTTTGACATCTGGTGATTTTAGGCCCTATTCAGACTGGACAGCTGCTGTCAGTTGTGACAGTAAGGGCTCTCGGCCTCAACTGCATCTTCACAACAAAAGAATGTGAAGAAGCAAAAGCAACCCCCAGCCTATGAAAACCCTTCAATCCAGGTAAGAAGACCTCCAGAATTTGGAAAATCTTTTTCTGGTCAGATCCACAGCTTCCCTGAAGCACAGCTGACATTTGTGGTTTACAGATGTGGAACTACAGTTCAGATTAAATGCTCGGCTGTGGGAAAGGTGTGTGAGAGGGCTGGGAAGTGAAGACATTGCAATAATGCAAGGATCTTGATAGCCTGTCAATAACCTGGTCCTTTCTTCAAGCCAACCACCACCATTCAGTGAATGTGAGAAGGGGAGTGGGGCTCCAGCAACCATCTCCCTGCTCGCCTCCCTCTTTCTCTGGAACAGTGAGTGCATCCCTGTGTGACCTGATTTGCAATACTCCCAGGTATTTTTCAGTCTCTTTTTTTTTTGGTGAACTTCAATGTATCCAGGCCAATGGTAAAAGATTTTAATGTCTCATCCTCATAGATATGTAATTTGGAGAGTTTTCCGTATTACCTGAAAGCCAATGAATTTCTAGTTTGTCCAGTAATTGTTTTTAGGCCTTTGGGTCTTAAGTGCCTCAACAAGGACCTTTTGTGGCATTTACACAGCACAATATATTAACAAAAGATAAACTAAACTAACTGGATTTGATATGAGGTCATTCGTTCAAATGGAAGATTGCCTAATTTTTCTTTCTTATAAAATAAAAGAGCACTTACAAAGGTACAAAAAACGCAGGCAACAAAATAACAAAAAAGTCTGAAAACATAATCTGAAAACAACAGAAATGTTACAGTTTATCTTATGAATAAAATAAACATAAACACAGCAAAATAACAAATTCCAGAAACAGAGGTTTTTTTTATTTAATTTGCATGGATTGAAAGAAAATTAATTTAAGCTTCAATTTTTCAGGATAGAACTGCTGAAGGTTTTGCTGGCCATCACACAGTTGAGCATATCTGGCATTCATCTATATTTTAATTCAATGTCTTTCATTTACATAATAATTGTCACTTATATAATAATTGTAGTCTTTTTTTGCTGTGCTTGTAAACTAAGATATTTTTTAGAACTGCATTAAAAAGGGATGAGAATGCAGACTTATGGGAGAACAAGGGATATTGACAGTGAAAATGACAATATTACATAACTTGGCTTATTTAAAGAAAAGATATTCTAGTCTCATACTCTAATAAAAATATTTTAACAGCTGAATTTTGCCTTTATGTATAAAAGAACTCCAACAGTTGCCCCTTTATTTTTTACTTATAGCACACAAACATTGCAGAACCAATGGTAAATCAAATGCAGATTGAGCAAGCAAGGGGTTAAATTAGCAGACCTGAGTCCTGAAGTAAGAAATCAAGAAATAATGGATATTCAAGTATGATGCTTTTACTTGTTGCTTATACTACATATTTGAACAATTTATCCAAATTACGGGAAGACCCTCACACAAGAGTATCAAAGTTACAATCCTCACTCTTCCACAACTGAAAAAGTGCATTGAGAATAACCTTTCCACAGTTTGCTTTGAGAGTTATTGCACAAGGGAAATGAAACGTCCTCTCAGGGTTGTAGTGGCTGTTTAAATACTCTATGTAAAGCTGTAATCAATCTCTGTAGGAAAGCAAAATGTCAACAATAAACAATGTCAGCTAAAGCCCCCTGTAATTTCTGAATTATTATGAACAATAGGATAAATAAATCTAAAAGGGTTATACTTACCGGAACATCAACATATTTGGCAGCAGCTTTTACCTTTAGAAAATTAAGCATAAAAAACACAGTAAGTAGTTATTAGTGCAAATTGCACGCAATTTCAGAATTATGCACAGAAAGAACACAACCTTTGAGAATCCAAACACTTACAGTGAATGAAACTAATGATGAGAAGAAAGTACCTTCATCATATCTTGACAATTTAGACAGCACACCTTCTAACACTGAAACAACCTGGAGGAAAAGCACAGAGAAAAATCTAAATGCACAGTGTGAAAATTACATATTTGGAATGAGAATGTGCATTTTTCTTCTTCACATTTGTCTTGCTCAGCAGGGCAACATGCACTGTAAATCTGATCACTTTCTCCACCTCACAAAGTGCTGAAATCAATAATAACTTTCTTTCTGCAGCTTCACTTACTGATCAAACAGATGGAAACTGCTGAAGCACTGCAGAAATAGAAACCCAACCCAAAGTTTCTCCTGAGGTGGGTCTGCTTCCAACACAACACTGCTGCCTCTAGAATATGGTTGAATATAGCAGTGTGTGTACCCAGCATGTATTGTGGGTAGAAACCACATGTTATTTTCTAGGACCACACCTTCAAAGATGATGGAGCACAAGTGCTAAAGGTGATGATTGTGATACCATGTTTCTCTTCTCTTTGCTATTAAATAGAAAACCAGCTCTGATTTCACCTGAAAGTGTGATAGCACTGGTTTTCTGTCCACAGCATGAGCTGTTGAGCTGCTACTCCATGGCCAAGAAGGAAGCAAGAAAATGTATGCCCAAAGTCGCTGGTATGATGTGGTTTCTCTCCCCTGAACTTTCATCTGGTATTGTCTCGTGTAGCGTGACTCCTCAGTAAGAGGTATGAGTAGGTGTTTTTGCCAAAATTTTGTTTTGACCAAAGAAAAAAAAATCTTATGAATTGTATGTATTACAGCTTTAATGTTTAAACTCCCCCAAATTTGCCTTAAAGCAAAGAAATTCCCTTTTCACGTCCCTCTGTGATGTTCTGTTGCTCAAGTAATTCACAGTATGTAGCATAAAATATCTGTCAGCCATTGTATTCATGCACATTTATTTTACACATATAAATTGCTTTCCAGATTATATAAAGATTGTTTTAAAAGTCATCCCTTGCTCCCAACACAGTCATTCCCACAACCAAGTGTATCATTTTATGAGTGTGAGGACAGAACAAAATTCCATCTGGCATGCTGTTAATGGGCCCTGTAACAGTGTCACAACAGTGTCACCTCCAGAGGAATTGAGATCATCACTTTACAATAAGCCCTGCTCTTAACAGTTCAAGGAGCAGGAGCAAGTGCAAACCTACATTTGTCATTTATCAATCTAACCTCTCATATTTACAGTGATTAATTAAGACACTGGTACATGGGTGCCAATCAAAGAATAAATCCACATCACGAGAGACAGTGGCAGTTGTTTCTTCACTCGCTTTATTAGACCAAAAACCAGCTTTCTGCTTTGCAGTTGCATGCCTGTGAGAAGCTACTGTTCATACTTCAACTCATTTTATCTGATTGACAAGGATTCTTTCTGCAGAGAAGTGTTCAACTTTATTGTGCAAAGACTGGCTAAGGAAAAGGCTGATTTCATAAACAACGTGGTGTCCACAGTGCCAACACACAAATCCAACGTAAGTGGGACACAAAATAACAGAGAACAAAACATTTCAGTGTCAAGGATGTCTTTTTCAACAAAAGGCTTGGTTATGTAGCTGGAAACTTGTTTTCTGAGGTGTCGGTGTACGGACTTGTGAAACTCTAAAAGCATTTTTGTGCATACCTCACATTCTGTGAATTGGTTACCCTGAGACACACTGTGCTTTGTTCACTGTTCTGTGCTATTCCTGTGATTTCTTGAACGCTGTAGACTGATGTGTCTTGTGTAAAAGCTGCCCAGTACAGTTCTTAACAAGTAAAACCTCACTGAAGGAGAAGTATTATTTTCAGTTTCATAAGTGAATTGCAGCTAAAAACAATGATTGAAACACTTATTCCAGTGAGACACAAAGGAGGTAAATAAAAAGGTAAAGGCTGGTAAATAATGAAAATATATGAGATGCAAAAGATGAATGCATATGGCTGTCATGCACACCGATGTGCATCTTTTCTGGCCAAAACTGAGAGCTAAAGCTCAGCCTTCCTTTGGACCCTCAGAAGCTTTCTGCCTTGAAACAGAAGCAATCAGGGTGTCACTGGTATTTCCCATCTCAAGGGAGGAAACACTGGTTAAGCTTCCACTGATCAGCCAACGACAAGGAATATTTGCTTCCTGTTTTGAGATTTCAGCCTCTGGTATTACTGTGATAACTAATAATGCAAATCCCTCTGTATTGACAGCAGTTGTCTCTAGAATTTCTTGTACATACATCCAGAAGGAATATGTCTATATTCTTCCTTTTTTCTAATCTCAGATATTAAGAAAAAAAATCAGAAAGTTTAACCTTTAATAGCACATTTTTTTCTGATCAAATTCTTCTTTCTTCCTCTTCCTTTTCAATAACACTAAAACCATAGACTGGAAGATTAGTTGGGAGCCATGATAGGCAACACGTAAAACTTGAAACTGTTGAGTTGAACCACTTGTAATTATGTGTACATCAAAACTTCACTTTAGACCAAAAATGTGTAGCTTCTACACAGTTATCAATAAGTGGACACATTTATTTTAAACTTCTATAATGATTCTACAAAGCCTTCCTCTTCAACTGACAGGTGTCAATCCAAAAAGCAGATTCCCATCCCCCATCCCCCCCAGAAAGCTGTGACAAGCAAAAATAAAGATGAAAATGTGACCAGAGTCTTACTTTTTGTCATCAACTCAAAAATTGTAAATATATGGCTTATTCATCCTACTTTGAAAATCAGATATTTCTGGGTAGTTTGCAATGTATAGATAACAAAAATTCTTATAAAATCTTTCTTTTCTGCCATTATTTGCTGTGTCCTTCAAACTATTTGGGATGGAAACCTTTTTTTTTATATCAATCACTTAAGACTTTTACTGCTACAGAAAGACAAGACGTTGTTTAAGTTTTCTTCTCTTATTCTCCAAGTCCTTATATCATGTCAAAACACTTTTTATTTTTAAATCCAAAAGCCTAAAAAATCAATTTCAAGAAACAACAACTTATAAAATATTTTAATTAAATGGTTTGTGGACCAAAATCTCCTTAAAAGTTAAACTGAAACTCTGGATATTGTCCACCTCTAAATATGAAATTTAAATACTGAATGATAGAAAGAAACTTTTCATGTAAGAAATTCAACAAAAAATAACATATGGTATTATGTAAGACAATATTGACAAAATTTGGTCCTACCAGTTCTACTAGCTGCCAGAAATTCCTATATACAACAGAAACACAGAAGACAAACTTATCTCAATAGCAAGCTGCACAGAATTTGTTTACTCAATTGTTATAAAATTTAATATTGTACATTCAGTATTATTTGCAGAAGTAGTATTTACAAATCATGTTCTCCTCCACAATTTTCCTATGTATAGAAAAACTGTGTGATATTTGAATACATGTCCAAAGTTCAACCATTTTCTGCTGTATTATAAAATAAAATGTAAATAGTTTTACCTTTGAAACAAGAAGTGAAATAATTTCTTTCACTGTTTCTTCAATCAAGTCATCTATTTTTGAATGGTATTGTTGCTGTAATTCAAAAGATAAAAAAGCATTAGCATGTATATGAACACACACTTTTGTCAGAAGTCATAAATGGTGCTAAGCTGATAACCCTGCCAGATCAGATTTACTTAAAATTATCATTTTGAATATCAGAAGAACAAACCCTTGAAAATGATCCACCCAATCAACAGTTTCTTACATTCTGTGTTGAAAATTTTCCCATGTACACTGTTGAGTTAAGCAGCTAATGGGGTTATTATTTAGATGAATTGAGTTCTTATACTTATTCAGGCAAAGGAATGTGAAGGATAGTTTTTGTCTTCTCCTATATAATTAAGGTGGCCATGTATTTTTTTCTAAAGGGTTGGTTTAGCTGGAGAAGCAAAAAGACTAGAATAAGATTTAATTAATACAGCATTTCATGTCTGACAACTCTCATTCATAAGTTATTTTAAATGTCCTCTAGAAATAAAATGAGCTCCAATTGTTCATCCTGAAAGAGCCTTTCTGTTAGCACAGTGAGCTTCAGTTTATACAAATCTTACAATATGCTCAAGCAAGGGCAAAATTAAAATTTCATCAACAAAGCAGAATAGATGGTAACAAATTAATAGGCCATAGAAGGCATAATAAAACAGACTTCATTCTCCATAGACTTTTTCTTTTGCTTTTTCATAAAGAAGGTGCCTTTAAGTAAATGCTTTTAAAAGAAATCTGAAAGACTTTTAAGATAATCCTACCCGAGCTCCCTTCTGAAATTAACAGGAACTAGGGATCCCATTCTGTCAAGGAGGCACATCAATTTAAACAGTAATTCTTCCTTTAGAAACATTTATCTGACAGCAAAGATTGTCCCCAATAGCCACTTCACAGAAAATGTGACTTGTAAAGACTAACCCTATCTTCCTAGTTCAAGGCTACTTGGAACAGCTAACAGCATAATGCTTGGAGTAAAAGTACTGAGGTCAGTGTAAACATTAGCCTAACTTAGCAGCTGCCAGCTGAACGGTCTTCAGACTTCTAAGTTTTTAAAAGCTATTTTTCTTCCGTTTCAGAGTTGCCATACAAATCAAAACATTAATTCTGATCTGCTGAATATTTTTAGGAATAATTTTCTAAAAAGCACAGATATTGAACTTGGGTTTAAATTAAGAGAGAATAACACTATGAGATGTGTTTGCCCACACATATGTGTCTGCTACAGGTACTAACACCAAACGTCAATTTTTGCTTTTGATTTCTTTTAAAGTTTAAAAACACTTGAAAAATGTAAATAACTCAGACAAACAGCTGCGGTCACACTGGAACAGTAAAAGAGCATGTTAAAAATACATCAAAGAGCTTTCTACATTTTTATATATATTATATTCCAACCATATTAATGTCTTGACCAATAAAATACTGTCTTGATCTGCTAAGGGGTCTAATCACCCCAAACAGTGTGTGATGTCTGTTGCTTACAAGTCTTCAGAAGGCAATGCTTTCTTACTTTCTGGAAACCGTAAACAGTTATTCTCCCAATGATGAATGTCAAAACTATATATACTCCTGTGATCCACAAAAAATCAGTTATCCCTCCCAGAAAGTGTCTGCAACTTTATCTCCATGGTACATTACATTAATGGATCTATGTATGTAAGATCAGCTCTTATTTTCTCTTTTTTTTTTCTTGTTTTTTTTCTCTTTCTTCTCACCACAAAGCAAATATAATTTTGTAGAAATGGAGTATAAACAGTAACTTCACTTCTGAACAAGGCAAAAAAGAACCGAAACAAGCTTTTCATAAACCACAACAAGGTTCCAAAACCATGACATTTCCTTAGAAATAATTTTTAAATTACATTAATCTGACTTTTTCTCATGATTTATTTTGAAAACCATGAGATCATAAATACTCTGACCCACTCCTCTCCAGTGCTAATTTCCACTAAAACAATCACCCTCAGCAAAACAGAACTTGAGATCCATGTGGAAGACGATTGACTCTGGGCTTTTAAGAAGATGGCTGAACTTTGGCTGCTAGAGGACTGGATGACAGAGCAGGAGGCGTTACCCAGAGCAGGCAAGAGGAATGGCACATCCTGGAGAAGGGGGCTATGCCATCTGTCTGCAGGACATTATAGAGGTACTGGTATTGCCTGTCCCCAAAGCAGCGTGTGCACGTGTGTGCTCGCAGGCTACTGCTTGTACACACGTGAAAGGTGAAATGGCAGCATCAGCTCAGACAAAGAGTTAACAGTTGTGGTTTGCTCCTGATGAACCTCACAGAGACGTGAAAGAATCCAAAACTTTGTGACCTGGTAAGACAGGACACTGAGTCTGAAAAGCAGAGAAGTGAAGACTTCATCTGGAATTGCCCTGGAGGATGAACAAGGAAAGAACTGAGAAGCTGATGATCAGTCTGTTGCACAGTCAGACTGTGAAGGAATTCTGAGGGCCTGGGTAACAAATTAACATGAAAAGCAATATTACCATTTAAAATAAAAAGTGGCTGTTAATATTCAATGAAAAAAATGTAAATTAAAAAAACAATGAAAAGACACTTACCCATTGACTAGCAAACTGGTTCATGTCACGGAAAACCAAAAGGAAAAATAAAGATGACAGGGTATAACAGGAAAATGATGAATGTCTCATTGAATTAGGAAAAAAAAAAGACAATTACATCGAATATGCTCACTTGAAAAGATCAGTCAATGAAATGAAGAACACAGTACAGAAATGCAAAAATCAACGGAAAAAAACATGTCCAAACAGTGTAAATGTGAAGGTGCCTCAAGCAGAATTTGTTGCCAAATTCTGAAAAATGTTTTTACTGTCTCTCTAAAACCAAATGAAACAAATTACAAACCAGATTACATGCTAGTGCATTAGCAAAGAAAGAACAGTTTTAATTTTTTGCTGGCCGTTTCACCAATCTACATAGCATACTCTTTTCATTTCACAGATTATTCCTGCTGAGAGTGACAACACAGGAGTGACAACACAGGAGTGACAGAAGTCAGAGAAGTTTACATATCCTTCAAAAGCACATCAGTGCTCCGCTGTGGAGTATCTACAGTCCTACAGCAGACTACTGCCAAAACAGTCCCTGTCCATGGAGACCAAATAAAAAAAACCCATTAAATTACCTGATTATTTTGTTCCTCTATTTTCAGCATATTCCTCAGCACGAATGCTGGGTCTATAATCCACTTAAAACCAAACCTTACTAAATTAAAACCTGTCTGCAAAGGACAATATTTTGGCTCTATTTTACAATTACAAAGGAGGCCTGAAGTGGGCTCTTTTTCTGTTGCAACCTGAGAGAAATTCCTGGAGGGGCTGTGAGTCAAGAAATCCTCTGAATGTTCAACAGACTCACAGGTCAAAGCAAACAAATTACAGAAGCACTCTGTGTGCTCTCTGGTGGAAGATGAGGGGTTGTGTCTCGCATGATGCTTATAGGGATCAGCTGATGCACACTTCTGTACCAACAGAGCTGTGTGATGCATCTCAGTTAGTTTGAAATTAATGTAAGGACAGTGTGCAGTATGAGATGTTTCAGATCAACCAAACATAGGAGTTAAAATTACAAAATTCCACTTACCTCTTGCCCCCCATCCAGTATGCAGAGCTTAGCTGTCTGTTTCTTGGCGTCAACTAAGACGTTAAACATTGTACACAGGTAAGGAGGTATACGCAAGTCTGTTGATTTGTTTGTCTTTTGCAGCTTCAGTTCAAATGCAATTCTTGTTCTGTTTATTAAAACACAATTTGGAATATGAGTATCTCTGATAAGTCTGCGCAGCCACAGTAAACATGTATAAATCTGACTGAACATGTTGGCTTAACAATATACATATGCATGAGAACATTTCAGAATGAAAATTCTGCAAATTCAGAATATCAACCTTTCAATAAACAATTGCACTGATGGTGATCTCAAGGCTCTGCACTTCTTCAGTTGAACTATACAAGTATTATCTTCTTGCTTTCTAGAAACAATATGTTTCCTTGTGTTAAATTTAAAGCAATGAAAATACCCCTTATTCTCCAGCTTTTCTACACTAAAATGCTGTTTATTATATATAATGCTTGCTTCTAAAAAATATAATGAAACAATTCTCTTCTGGCTTTAACAGTAAGAGAATTTTAATAAAGCAAATGAGTTTAATATTAAGAAAATATAAATATTTATATTGAAAATTGACATATCAGGAGATACATAATACAAACCTCATATTTTCTTCTCATATCAGCTTAAATAAGGAGCAATGTCACTGAAGTAAACTATAATTCAACATACCTAAGGACAAAATGTTTTATTTCCACCCGTATTTAAAAATGTGGGTACCAGAAATTCACACAATATTTTAAGAAGATGGGAACAGAAGAATCCTATTTCCATTTTAAAAATTCTTAAGATCATATTAATATCACAAGAAATTAATAATTTTTTTTTTACTTGCTAATCTAATCTTTATTACCTGACATACAGTATCTTTGACTACACAAAAACATAATTACTGTATTAAGACTGGTATGTTATGTATTAAGTCTAAAATGTTAATATATTTTATAGTCCTGTTGATGAGACAGTAAAGCTTTTTTTTTTCCAGCTCAAAATCAATATAATCCATGTATTAGTAGCATTGAATCTCTTTGCTACTCTTTCAATGTTTTTTTAGACTAAGACTATACTGATAGACTTCCATTCCTTTAAGATCCCACCATTTTTCTAAGATTTCTTAGATAACTATAATTGACTGAGCTTCTATGCCAAATTCTTTAGAACAGTTGGATTGCTTTAATTTTACTGTTTCCTACCTTTCTTTGTTAGAGCTTTAGCTTTTATTCCATTCCTTGTATCATTCCCCTTTCATAATCAAATAAAAAGTTCTTTTAAATGGTTCTGGTTTTTAAATCATGAGTTCATCACTCTAGCTCTAGCAACAGGCTCATATCCTTAGCCTGAGGTTCTACTTTCTCCCAATGTGTTTAGAGAAAATAATGCAATACTATGTCATCTGCAAAGATTCTCTGCTTGTTTAGCCTTTCTTATTAACATTGTATATGTTATGATTAACACAAATTATCTACAAAATTTACTTTCCTCCATTATATTATTTTTTAAATCTGTATTTTTATATATTTATATTTAATCTGTCCAGATTAAGCTTTCTGAAGCACCTAACTGTACATCTCTGTAAATTTTCTAGACATACAGATATTTCTTCTCAACTCAGTGATATTTACTGAAAGCTATGGCAGAGGTCTTTTCAGATCACCTATAATTAAGAATATACCAACAAGGGTATGATAAGCTCAAGGAAAAACAGCACTACATTTTCTGTAATTTTCAGAAGTTTAGGACTATAAAACTTAGTTTCAATTGGATGACTATCAGCCAGCCTTCTTTTGTTTGTTGTATAAATGCAGCAATATTTTACACTCTGCAGTTTGTAATATATTTCTTAGAGACAGTACTCTAAAATTGATGAATTAAATAATATTATTAACTGAACATGAAGAATAATGTAGTAAAGGAAGAGGGAAATGTGCAAAAGGATAAAAATTTCTTCTAGGAGAATTCTGAGTTCTGTTAGTATCTGCCACTAATATGGAATAGAAAAAACCAAACTTGATGTATTCAGTTCCAAGGGTCTATTCACAACAGATAGAGAAATTCTCCTTGGTATTTCCTAGATGTTGCCACACTGCCGATTGCCAGATGCTGGAAATAAACACAAGTCGTGATCTCTTTAGAATTGCTCTGATTCCTGTGACAGGATTCTGGTATAGATATACCTCTGCAAGCGAGCATAACCCCTCCTGAGTTAATTTTCCAATCTCTCCCAATTTTTGAGTGGTCATTTCAACTGTACCTTTTAACGCAGGCTTCTATCATGTCAGTGGCCATGAGTTTGAGTCTCTGCTCTAAATGGTGGGCAAATTCTGGTTCTGGCCAGTGAAGATCAAAAACAAACATCTGCAGAGCATCCAGTTTCCAGAAAAGATCTTCTGATGTAGCTGATCCATTGCTATAAGAAACAAAACAAAACAAAGCCCCCAAGAAACAGAAGATAAATGTATGGATGTCTATCCCAGTTGCCACATAATGAAGGTAATAAGATTTCCTTATCACACCACCTTCCTCCTTCATTTCCCTCTATTTTTTAGCACAGTTGCTCTTATTTAAAAACTGTGAAAGTGGTAGTGGGAAACTTAAAACATATCCCCTTAGGATGAAAAAAAGTGAATGATTTCTCATTTGTTAGCTGAGAAATATGGCAGGATAGGGAGGTAGATGGCATGTTGGGGAGCATAGAAAATGAAATAGCTCAAGTTTCAGATCAAGATAGGAAAAATATAGGGTACAGGAATAGTAAGGATATTTTCAATATAGTGAAGACTTTGTACATATATTTTCTTGCCTTCATAACTCTGGTAGATAAGTCTACCAAAGAAATGATGCTAGTAGTAATATTGTAAAAAAGATAACCAGACAAATAGTCCCTTGATAAATGCTCATGAATTCTAACTGAGGGAATAGCATCAGATCTGTGTGGGGAAGAAAAAGAGAAGAGCAACTATTTAAAGAAATTGGTGTACTAACAAAAGCAGTGGAATAATATGGCTCTATACGATCTCAGATTGTCCATAGTATTTTAAAGTTCTCCCACCCTGATTTGATTGCTAAATTTAAATACAATTGCTTGTGATAAAATGCAACAACTTAAAGCTAAACTAAGCAGTAAATGCATTTACACTTCCACTGTCAATACAGATTAATTACATTTTCATGATGTATTGTACTGCAATGCCTGAGTTACTGTTTAAGATTAGTGTTTAAGATTAGATTACTGTTTAAGACTATGCAATGTTGAATTCCAGGATGTGAGTGGCACAGGCAACCAAAACTCAGCCTGACAGTCCCAATTCAGATCCAAACAGATTAAATACATCTTTACTATCACTTTGTTTCTTCTGCCTTATGACTAAAGCACAGAATAATCAAAGTGTTAAGTGACCCCAGCTCTCATAGAGGGAATCAGTGAGCACCGACTGTGCTCAGGACAGAGCAGGGTCAGGTTCAGAACCAAATGAAACAACCAGAAAGGTCCTCTGATATCTGACCACCTAATGTAGCCCTTGGACAGGAGCACCAGCACTGGGTCACACCGGGTGAGCCGAGGCAGTGGGCAGTGAGGTGAATTAAAGCACAGCTCATCTTCAGGGCTCTGGAGCGGGGATGCAGCAGGAGCACGGCTTCAGTCTCACGCCTGCATCCATCACCTTCCAGACACGGCCAGGTGCCCCTTGCTCCTCTGCCTTACGGCTACCGCAGCCAGCGCTGCCATCTGCAGCGTTGCCCCAGTGCCCAGGGTGGCTCTGGGCCAGGCGAGGGGACAGCCGGGCAGGGACAGCCTGGGAGCCGGGATCCTGCTCTGGGCGACCAGCTCTGCCTCTGGTTGTACTGGGACAGGTTTTGATATCTTCATGGGGCATAGCAGGACATGCCACAGTTCCAACACGCTTTTTAGTTTAGGCTTTTTTGATATTATGCATACTTTCCCCACTTATGTTACACAGTAACTGTTAATTTAGTGTTGTATTGTGGCCCTGAAAGAAAACAGAAACAGGAAAAAGGCCCATGGGACTGCTAAGGTTACAACTTACACAGGGGTTCTACCTGTGCAGGGACCACTTTCATGCATCACTAAGTTTAATTAAGGAACAGAAAGGAAAAATCACCAAAGCTTCTGGAAAATTTATAATCCTGTTAGACTTTTTCAGTTATATGACAAGCAAACATTGAAGGTATCATTGCATCTGCTGTGTACGCTGGCAGTGAGTGAAGCTGTCAATGCTTCGTTTAGACCTTATCTGATTCAAAAGTGACTAAACCAAGTTTTGAGATGATTGGGGTAAAATAATAAGACAAATCATATGGGGGACAGAAATGGGACAATCTCAGAATTGTCCCAGAAATGGCACAATTTATGTAGCTGTTGATAAAAACACATATTTTCTAGAAAACAAACCAAACTTTCTCAAGAAACAAAATTAATGATTTCCAACATCATAAAATTTAACCATTTTTTATTCTCCCATAGTTCTTTCTTTTTCACCTGATGGAATTCCAAAGGAAATTCTTTAGGACTTAGGAGGACTAATGTATTCATAGTAACATAAATGTATTCTTACGCATATTTACTCCTTTGTTTACTACTACATTGCAGTAGCCACTTAATCTTGTTTAATTAGACTACCAAGTAAAGTTTCACAATTACAATAAATGTAATAACAGGCACAGGTTAATGGAATTATTCATTATATGAGAAACACTAATTCATTGGTTCTCTTTTCATGTAATTTTGAGTTTTCATCCTTCAATTTTTTATTCAGCATTGTCCAATGACATTTGAATTTGACTAACATATTATACTAATAAGATGAGGAAAGAAAATAGAGTGCTACAACAGAAATTGTTTGTTCCTGGTTCACACATCCAAACACAAATGTCTAATTTGTTCGTTAAATGCTGCAAAAGAAGAGCTAAACTCAGATTTTCTGTATTCCTGGCTCAGGAGTAATTCCTGCATTCAAATGAAGACTGAATCCGTATCCATAATTTGAGAATTTTTTTTTTTTTTTTTTTTTTTTTGTGAAGGGACAGGGCACATTCTTGGCTATTGAAAAGTTTTTATTTGAATGTGCATGGTAAAGCTACTTCAGTCTAAAGAAGGGAATTATATTGCTCTACCAGGAAACTGAACTGACATTCTTTCTTTAAAAACTATAATAGTTATCCATAGTTTTAAAATTAAGCACAAACTCTACTGCTTTGCTGGCCAAAACAATCTTTCAGGTACTGTCTAGTTGTCCATTCTTATTAACCAGGCCATGGCAGTAAGAGAAGGTTACCAGGGATTAAAAGAGGCAAATATTATGCCCATCCTGTTATATTCCCATTTTTTCTAATGGGAATTCAACTTTGCATTTGGTCACACTTTGACCGGGAGAGTGGACTAGGTATCTCCAGAGATCCTTTTTAAATTATTTTATGGCTTTAGCCCTTGCATCATACTGAACACAGCAAAAAAAAAAAAAAAAAAAGATCCAAGACATAATGTTTCTCCAAGAACCTGCAGCACATAAAATCTAGGAGTTGCATGCAGCCTCCTAGGCATGCAGCCTTAATTCACTTATCCACTGACAGCTGAAAGAGGCAGCTTCCCACTGGGCTTGCCAGGTACCTAAGCAGTAGCAATTAGTCAAACAGTCCACTAATAAAGTACACTGGTTGCAAAATACTCCCACACATGACTCCAGAGTAGATGCAGAATGAATAATCTCTTGCCTACATATGAAACTCCATAGGGTTGCTTGGGATATGAAAATCTAAGTATTAAATATCTAAGACTATTATCAATCAACCAAAAGATTCAAAAGCAGCTGGTTTCAATTCTTCTATAATCTACCAAGGACAGGGATGGCCATTTTACAAATCACTGCAAATTTTTTTTTAAGGTTACTACTGAGATCCTACCCACTAGCGTTTTGTGAGGACCACTTAGAAATATGGCACAAGCACTACATCCCTTGTGAGCCCCCAGCTTATGAACTGCAGCTTTTCATTCTTTATCTTGCCTCAAAACATATGTTCAGGGCTGAGAAAGTCAATTGAGAATTTCTTCAACAGAACAGGACCTTCAATGATTTCTGTGTCAGTTGCACTCAGTCCCATCTCCCTACTTTTCACCAGCAGATGAGGCAGAAGGATGGAGCAGAACTTTTGCAAGCATCAGTTAGCATGAAGTCCCTTAAAGACATTGGGGACAGAGCTACCCCATGACTTCTCTTAGTTCAAGAGTGAAGCAACCTAAGGATCAAGCAACCAAAACAAATGTCTTGAGTCTTCTGTCTTGCTGCACATTAGTATCTTTGGAAGGAAAGAAAGTTGCCCCACAATATAAATTTGTCTTCCAGAACACTCAATAGGACCTAGATATTCAAAACTTCTTATTCCATAGAAAGCAGATCAGCCAGATTTCACTATGCCATCAGTCCTATGGCTCTACTTTTAAAAAACCCATCCTTAGAAATGCAGGCCATGGCCTCCTACCACTTTACTGGAGGTAAGCTCTACGACAGGAACATATGTGGCACTGCAGCTTCAGAGCTGCAGAACAGAGATGGAAGATGGCCTCCTGACTCATTCAGCACTCACAAACACACAGAGAGGTCCAGCACAGCAGCTCAGATGTATTCAGACCAACTCCCTCTGTATCACTACTGGAGCACTGTGACTGCTCCAGTCTTGTGTCTCTCATCACTCATTATAGCTGAGACATAGCAGGAAGAATATAGATGACACATTCTCTTTGATGTTGCTTCTTCTGGGTGGAAGACAAGACAGGACTACTTTCCTATAAGCACATATCTCATTCCACGTTTCCCCAGCCTTGAATTTTCCTGAAGCTGATGTTTTAGACAGGCACCAGGTAGCAACAGACAAACTCAGGTGTGCATCTACAATATTTATGCTTAGTGGCACTATGTTATATCTGCACTGAAAAGAATAATCTATAAATTAAACCACAAACAATTAAAATCACCCACATATTTAACCTAAAAGCCAGGCCCAAAAGACGAAAAAAAAATTATAGTTAAAATATGAAGAGCAATTTAAAATAGTTCATTTGAATTAATGAATATGTAACACCTGATGGTGGCTGACTGAAAGCTTTCCGGAATATTCAAACATTTTTGCTCTTTAAGATTATCTTCAGCCAAATGGAATAGTAATTCACAGTGCTCTGCATGTCTAGCCAATGTGTCCTCCGAGTTACGTTCTCCAGAGACCAATCAAGAAAAATGGACTACGACTCATAACAATTTCCCCTTTTCATATCTCACTTTCCAATGCCCAAAAAGAAGTGGAAAAAAAGTATCGATCTTTCTAAATGTAGTTATAAGTAGCACATATTTATTGCTCCAAAGCAAATGATCAAGGACAAAAAAAGAAATAATTAAAAAAGATAAACAATCTTTGCTAGTAATGCTCAAGAGAATTGCAGCAACTTTAAAGCGAAAATGGGGAAAATTTATTCTCATCAATAAAGTGCAAAAATGGATGCCCAACTCTGAATATATATTCACATCTTTGTCTTCAGCAAAATTATTAGGTAGGGAAATAATAGCTCTATTGAATACGAATATACTTAAACATGGGCTTGAGATCATGGACACAAACGTAAGTAAAGTTTGGAGAATAATAAATCTCTTTCTATTACAGATAAAAGAGACACAGGACTTCAGCAAACCTTTAACACAGTTGGCTCACAGAATCCTCATTCTCTAGAATCTTCATTGTGTAATTCAAATTGATAATGATTAATTGGCCCGAATCATCACTTTCAAAGAGAAGGAGGAAAGCCCAGCAGAACTCTGTGATATACATAGTCATCTTCTTGCCAAATCATCAGTTTTGTGGCCAGGATGAGGGAGCACAGTGAACTGGGAAAGAAAGACTTGAGGGAAGCAGTGGACAGGAGTCTACTTGCCCTCCTGAATTAGATGACTCTGCTGACTATACGCATAATTCAGTGTACCCCTCTAGTCCATCTAAGCTGGGGTGTTCATCACATTGAAAAGGAAAACTGTCAGGAAGCTCTGGGTTTTGCTTAGCAGGTATTGGAGCAAAGGTATTGGGTCACTCCTTGTTGAAGAATTTAACTAGTAAGTGTGTTCTCCCTGAAAAAGATGGGATAGGAGAAGAGAGCGAAAAATAAAACTCTCCTCCTTTATTTTCCATAATAGTGAAAGTGACCCACTTCCTCTGCTAGAAACTGAGCCACCACTACCAGGAGGAAAAGGAAACTCCTTAGCATGGGAGGAGGGACAAGTAGCTTGCAGTGCTTTTGCTTTTTGTTTTTTTTACCAAATACATGACCATTCTGAGAATTCACTTGGCTCTTCAGTAGAATGCAGATAGGCTGATTCTTAAAATACTGCCTGAATACCAGAGTGTTACAAAGGTAACAATGCTGCCTGCAATCGAGACTGTCAATTCATACACATTTTATAAATATAACCTCAAAGCTCTATGTTTTGGGGAAAGAACATGAAGAGGTGCCTCCATCAGAGCCAGCACCATGGCAGATCTCTTCTTGAATGCTATGTGGGGTGGCTGAAAGGGGATGATGGCCTTACAAAGGTGACAACTGCAGTAAGAGACACTGCTCACCTCCACTTCTCTTGAAAAGCAGCAGAATGACAGCTACTTCTGATGAGTGTTTACAGCATGTCAACCTCACTGCTCACCAAATGCTCTGAAACCCTCACTGGCTGGTTTAGGATTTTATGCATACTGTGTCATATATACCATGAAACTAAATACAAGAACATGTGCAAGGGGAATGAGCCCATGGCTAAATTTTACTATGCTTGCACGTGTTTTGACAACAGGGTCTAGGAATATATTACTGCACCAAACCATTCATTTAGGGAAGATCTACCACTACAATCCTCCAACCAGAATCTGTATTAATTATAAATTCAGTATTCAAAATACAGGAAATTTAATCTGTAAAATTTATTTTTACTGGATGGGACCACTAGAAAGCAGACTACAAGAGCACATCCAAGATTAGCAAATCTTAACTCTGAAAGCTATTCTTTTAAAAAAAAGTGACCTTTGAAAACCTGGGGATAACAGAAAGGAATTTGAGTTCCAGAAAGCCAATTAGTTTGTATTCAAAGCTGAAATGACTTGCATAAGCACATCAGGAGAAACCTAGCATTACTATAGTAAACACAAAAGGTATCAAAGCCAATGATTAAGAGGAATTTTTTTCACTTTTTAGGGGAATTAACAGCAGAACAACAATCATAATACCCCTTTTTACATGGTGTCACATGAAAAAGACAAGGGATAATGGGTTTGAGTTACTTCTGGGGAGTTTCTGATAAGGAAGTAGAGGAAACTTTTCACAACTAAGACAATCAGCCATTGGAATAATCTCTCCCAGAGGAAATGGTGGATTCCCCAACACTGCACATTTTTCAAATTTGTCTGGACAAGGAGCTAGGCCATCCTAGACCATGCATTTGCCAAGAAAAGTTGGATGAAATGATCCTTGAGGTCCCTTTTAA
>WAAE01013142.1:0-12936 GCA_013400495.1 Nicator chloris
CAGAAATATCAGGCCCACACTGTAGTTGTCTTAAATTAAGAATGTGTACCTTATTTCTAGTCTGATTGCAGTATTTATTAATGTTTAGACTTTGAACTTTTTTGCACCTTCTGGATAGACGAAGATTTCCTTTCATGTTGACACCCACCTAAGGACAGGTCAAGATGTGTCTGAAGCTAAATCTGGGATATAAGGGAGGTTTCCCTGCCAACCTCTATTAACTTCTTTTATAAATGAACCAACTGAAATTTCTTTGTGAAGTGTTACTGTATTGTAGATTCTGTAAATCTGGGGGGTTTTTTCAGACTTTCCAACCTTAGGCTGTATACCTAAGGATTGGACATGTGATTCTAGCAATGGAGTTAATAATACCATACAGATGAAATATGGTTTCTATAATCTGTCTTATTTATCTTCAACTTATATAGTTAAGAGCTACATTAGTCTTAGTCGCAGTATTTTGCTGGGAGCTCATGTTCAGTTAGCTTTCAGAGACAAAGGCTTTCCAAGAAACATTTGTGTCTGTGAGTGTGACCTATTTTCTGTGTTCCTAGATGCACAGTCTTGCATATGGCAGCATTAAAATGCATGATGTTTAAAAATGAATTCAGATTACTGAGTGATTCAGTGATTCAGAATTCTGTATATATTATTTATCATTTGAGTCAATAATCATGCCACATAGAAATTTTTTAAAAATTTATTTTACTATATGTTTCTAATCACCAATACACAAACTAAATAACATTAGGTCCAGAACAGACTGCGCTAAACTCATTAATTTGTTTATGATTTTTAATTTACAATTAATTTTGGAGAGACTAGAATTCTAAAGATTTTTTTTCTAGTCTACATGACACAAATGTTTTGCACTGATAGTTACTGAATGTCAAATTTTAGTTAGAAAATCACATCAGACATGTGACATGCTTTTGACATGGCCTTTGCCTATCAGATTTGTAATCACCTAAAAAGACAATATCAGATTTACTTTTTTTATGTGTATGAAAATTGTTTCTGTGCATTTATCAATTTAATTTGCTGCCATACTTGCCATTATTGATTTTGCCGGGGAGAGGCAGACATATCAAGGTGAAAACCCTCTTGGGCTTAAAATCCATCAATGGATGTGTGTGGAGTCTGAACAATTATAATAATTCTTTTTAATTAGCCTCAGTCCTAAGCAACCACTCAGCCTATTACATGACGTGTATCAGTTCTCAACTTGCATCAATGTATAATTTTAATATCATTCATAATTTAGGATTTATTTGCCAATTATTTAGAAAACATCATTCCAGGTACCAGAACTGCAAGATAATGAATTGATCCTTTTCAAACATACCTAGCTAATAATTACAAAGTCTTAATATTCCTGTTCAATGTCTGCAGTAACATTTTTTGAACACAAATAGTTAAAATAAGGCATGGTATATGAAAACATTGTGTTCCCTTGAATTAAGAGGAAGCCTTTTGATGTGCTTGAGAGGTTGTTGTTTGTGTACTCTGTCCTTCAAGTTAACACCAAAAGTGAAAGAATGAAAAATGACAATAATTAAGAAGAAGCTGATCCTTCAAATTTGTTTTTTATGGATTTTCCTGCTCTATGTTGCAAATGCTAAGATTTTAAATACAGAATAATTCGGACTGTTGTTCAGAGCCTTTTCTTCATGGTTAATTAATTTTGAAATTAGTAGAAGGGAAGTCCATAGCCACTTCTTTGCCTTTATACCCGATCTTTTATTAATTGTACTAAAAATTATTAAGTATGTAACTGTGCTTTTGCATATGCAGACAGACGCATATGTGAAAAACTTTTAAGTGTAGTGAAGGACTTCTTCTTTGCCTCTTTTCATTTGGTAATAAATTTCAGTGGTGTTGTTCCTTATGCCACTCAGCAGAACAGAGTTGAGTGAAAGTTGTATGACTCCCTGTCACACCAAAACTTAGGGGGATGTGACCAAACACAACATAAACAGGGATATCAGTACTGATATGTACCCTCCAATGTCTTCAAATAGGATGTTGTTATAAGAAAATCCTTCAGTGGTCAGTGCCAGTTTGCCAGTCCTCAGCATATGTTGGTGTCTGAGATTCTTCCTTTTCAGGTGCAATGCTTGTTTTATTTCTTGAAATTCCTGTTGGGCTCTTCCTCCTTCCTTTAAATCCCTTTGGATGGTGGTGGTGCCCTTCATCACATTTCCTGTTGTCCCAAATTTGAGGTTGAGGTCACTTGCAACCTTGGTGAAAGTGCACTCCATTACTACCTGCAGGTCACTGATAAAGCTGTTAAACCTGACAGGTCCCAGTGCAGAGCCCCACGGTATCCTAATGTCACAGGCAGCCATGCAGAATGCTCCCCACTGGCCACCCCTCCCTGACCCTGCCCATCCAACAAGATTTTTGCCAACTTCTTGTCTAGCCATGGGCTGTGATGGTCGAATTTGGCTAAAAGAAATAATTAGTTATGGCTTAGCTAGACTCGTGAAATGAGCCTGTCAAATGTCAAAAATACATCCCCTATTACTAGTAAGCAGAATTCCTTCTGATTACCTCCAAGGCTAATTGTGAACTGTGTGTCTCAAGCAACACGATTGGTTTGTCTGATTTGTCTTTAAAAATGTCACTGAGCAGACGGAGTTTGGCAGTTTATCCAGTATCAGTGTATGTGCTTAAGATATTGGGTACTCATCAGGCCTTCGTAGCAAGAACAACCAGTTATAGGAACTTCCCATTTTCCCTTGGTTAAGAGAAAAAAATCCTTTTTTTCCTTTTTTTTTCCTTTTTTCTTCTTTTTCCACAAGAACTCTGAAAATTTGATTCAGAGTTGGAAGTAGTCAGAGCTTAATAGTGAAAGAGTGATACAGTGTTGTGGTTCTCCCAGTACATACATTCCAATGTTTTTAACATTTTGTGCACAGTTGGTGCCACTGCATACAAAAATTAAATAGAGAAACAAATAGTTATTTATAGTCAGCCGAACTGATCAGAATTCTTTCAGGTAAATGTATGTATGTCAAATTGAAAATATGCTTTTATAAACAATGGAAATGTTCTTAAAAGATTCAATTTTAACTAAAATTTTCCACGTAAAGACTGATTTGGAAAGAAAACATGAAGCAATTTGACACTTACGTTAAATAATCTCCTGTTTGTGTTTGTAATGAAGGGATTTACATAGAGAAAAAAAGAGGACCAGTGCTTGAAAAATGCCAAAATCAGTTTTGGGATTGATTTTAGGAATAATAAAGTATTTTAGTATTTTTTTGTACTGTCACATGCCAGTAACAGTGCTGTAGGTGAATATGCTGCTGCTGATATGCCATGAACTAATAACTCTAAACATGACAGGATAAATTTTGCAAATCTACTAAATAAACAAAAAAAATTTATTACTACAGCTTTTCATTTTAGCTCAGCAAAAATCACCTGAAAATTACATGTTTTCCCCATTCCTGTTTCTAGGACTTTTTTTAAGGTTTTGTTTTAGTTCCAAATCAAAATGAAACCCTTTTATGAAGTATCACATTTTCAATTTGAATTCCACTGCCAAGAATTTAAAAGGCCTGTCTTTAGTCTTGTCAAAAGCTGTTTAATAGTTTTAATGTCTAGGAAAAGATGTATTGGTGTCTGGCATTTTTGATGTCTTGGTGATCTGAAACAAGATGAGGATCCTCAGAGATCAGTTTGGGTTTTGTACTCCTCTTTAAACTTCTCTAATTTAATTGAGATGTTGGACTGATATTGCACTGGGCTGGATGTTGAGCTGTTCTTTGGACATATTTTCCCATTTGTATCAGGTCTTTTCACCCTAGCTGACAATATCCTTCCATACCCACTGCTCACATAAAGAAAGTAAATCAAAATTTTAATGTTTGTTACTGCAATGACAAATTCTGTTGTTGTTTTATATCATGGTCTTGATAGGAAATACCATTTTTCCTGACCTGCTCAGATTATTTGTGTAGTTGTCACACTTGTGTAAAGCTCAGCCTTGTTTATAATGCCTGTCTGATCATCTGTATTGCTATGAAGACTTTAAAAGCAGAAAGACAGTGTGCTTGTCAAATGTTTTATCCCTACAAAAATTCTATGGTTGTCATGGTAACTATGGAAAGGAAGAAAAAAGGAAAAGCAGGTTGTGATTTTCTTAAAAGATAGTATTACATGGTTGTTAGAAAGAAAATTATGAGAAAATATGACACTTTCTTCAGTGCTCTGTAAGGCAAAAGAGAATTGTTCTTAATTTTTACAAAATAAAAAAAATATTTTATGTTCATTAGAAATGACATTAAATCTTCCTTTTCATTTCAGTCCTCCTAGCCTAGGGCATTCCTGACAAAATAACAAAACTCAATTCAACCTGTGTGTTTTAACAGCAGAAAACCCTTTCATGAACATCATAGTTTTTGAGAGCTCTTTCATTATGTTTTCCTACCTTCTTTATCACCTTATAATCACAAAGGTGATATTTTTCACCCTCTTAAAATAAAATGTAATGACTTTGAGTAAGCTAGATCCCTTCCTAGTTACAAATTACATTGTGTTAAAGGGCTGCTTGACATTTTAGGAGGCTTAAACCATTTTAAAATCCTATGGATTTTACTGAAGATTTTTTTTCTCATAATTGGGTAAATTACCCCCCATTTCCTAATTTAGCTAGTTCTTTTAAAATAAGCTTAGTCAATGTGAAAGTGGGTTACAGGATCAGATTATAAAAGAAAAAGTTTGCTTCTCAATTTCAATCTAAGGAAAGCTTTTTATTTTTATTTTTTATTTTTAAAGTATTCAATTTGGAGTAGTCCATTCATTTTTACATTCAGACATACAGTTTCTTTCTATGTTGCCTGACTCTTTCTATCTCCCAAAAGTTCTTGGAAATGGTCATATGAAAAATCTATGCAACTGCTAAATAATAGTACCATTTTGTCAGTGTTGAAGAAAGGTTTCAAGAGTCACATTCAGAGTATTTGGAATATACTTTCATTTTGACATAAATGAAACTGTAGGAAAACTGTCCTGAAGACATAGAAAGTCAAGCTATAATGGTCTGTATGGTTCTTAGTTTCCCTGAGAAACATCTACCAGTAGTCCAAAACTGTTTGTGAGTTTTGAATGAGTCACATGTCTACTTTAGCAACTATTGGAGAGGTGTTTTCATGGCAATTTGCTGCATCACACTGGAGATAATTAGTTAGTTCTTCTTTGCATGTTGCTCCCCACTGAACTCAGGAGGATTCAGTCCTTATGTGACAGTGGTATAGAGTGCTGTGACTGGATCTGAGAAGTGAACCAGCTGCCTGGAATACAGTATTTCTCCAATTCCTGTGATATATTTGTGTAAAGACTTGAGTGAATGATTCAGCTCTTTTTAAATTGAGGTATATATATTTCCAGTAGAAGATGACAGCTTCATCTTCATGTATTTTCACCTTAGGGAGAAATCCTGTGGAAAACATATGTGAGATTTGATTACATAGCTAAATACGTTAGCATGATGATCGTCAAAAATGGATACAAATAATTTTCAGGGTCATTTTGATTTTTGCAGTTTTGATTTTTGTAATTCCTAGTTTAGAATGCTTGAACTTGTGATTTTAATATCATTGGGTTTAGATGAAGCTTTATGGCATATAATATATCTAAAATTCCTTTGCTCAGTAGCTGTACTGTATCTTTAATAAATACTTCTAAATAGAAGTTATAAGACATATATGTAAAATTAAGTACATGACAACATAAGAGTCTTGTTATAAAGAGGCATTCTGCAGAAAACCTTGAATCTAATAATCCCCATCTGATCCGGTTTAAATGAAACAGTGGGATAAACAAAAGCATGTCTGTAAGTAAGGATTTTGATTTTGAAAGGCCAGACTTCAAGTAATTGTGAGACCTGATTAGAGACAATGACTGGATTGAGAGTTTAAGGACTTTAATATAGAAAAGCCATGCACATTAACTCAGAAGAGCAAACTGTATCTGGAATTTGCAGGCTAAGCAAAGAAGAAAATGTTGGACCCAACATCCCACGATTTGTAGAGTTAAATTACCTTCAGACTTGTAGTGGATATAAAAAAGAGGAACGGTAGAAAGAAAAAAGGATTGGTTTTTTTGGTATAGGAAGAGTAAGGGTAAAGATAAAGGCTTGCAAAATATATTTCATATAATAATTAATAATTAATGAAACAATAAATTTAACCATAAGTATAAAAAGAACATACAAAGTAAACACCATGATAGAAAGCAGAGGTGGTAATGAAATGTAAGATTTTGTTAGTGTAGCTCTAGACTAACATGCCTGTTGTGCTTCAGTCTTGAGTACCACTAAAGAATCAAAGCACCAGCCACTGGGTCCCAGCCTTCCTACAGGCCAGCCGTGGGGCCATGGGTTACATGCTGCAGGGCCTCCTCTTGCCACATAATCTGGCATGTATAGAACATAGCACTGATGAGAATCCCTGTGCAGAAAACTTTGAAAAATGGTAAACTGCAAATCTGTTTGAAATTTCAGTATCTGGAAGAATCTGCAGAAATGAAAGAATTTCCACTAGTTTATTTCCTGTGATTTTTACATTTGTTGATATCTATCTTTGAATCAGTACTGATTTTACCAGTTTAGACATATCATAGTATTTATCAACAAGAAGTGGATTTTAAGTAAAGCATAGATTTGAATTCCATCTTGTCGTACTTCAGAAAAAGTTTTCAAATTAAATTAATTGGATTTTCAACCAGATGAGTTAAAACAGGCCTGTTCAAGAACACCTAGTATTCTATACATTTATTCTTAAATTATTATTTTGATGGAGGACAATATCCTGGTGCAAACCGTTTTTTCTGTACAGAGCAGAACAAGGTTTGTCCTCTGTGGAGGACTTCTGCATGGAGTTTGCCAGGCAAATATAGCTTGCCTTAGCTCACTCAGAATACATAAAAGATTCACATATGTTGTGTTAGAAGAAAAATTAGGGGCTGAAGTCATTGTGTAACACATTTAAAGACCACGTAACAGAGACACCATCTGCACTTCTCTAGGGGCTTGTTCCAGCCAGAGCCTGGATTTGTCCCCAGAAGTACTAACATGAGGAAGCTTAATTCAGTTTTCCTTGGTCCTCTGTCTTTAGTTTTGCTGAAAAGATGAATGAGTATTTGCACATAGCCAGACACCCTTCTCACAAATATTATTGGATAAGATCTTGTAGTCTGAATAAAATATTGCTGCTAATGGATGATTTTTTCACATAGAGCAATTAAAAAAATATATCTTGTGCTTTGTAGCCACTTCTTGTCATTGCCAGCATTACCCCTGACCTGACAGGTCAGGTGCTGGGTAGTTTAAAACCATCTATACCAGCTCTAAATTTTAAGAACCGTAGTAGTATAATTTTACAGATAATTCAAAAGCATTCCATAATATTTCTGATTTGTACTTCACGTTATAGGGTTTTTCCACCTAGATCAAGGAACATTATATGATCAGAATTACCAGGGGACTTGCATCTAATTCTCTTTGAAGTCTTTGTGCATTGAGAAGCAGGGTACATTATCCCAGGTGAGATTTATCCCCAATATAAGATAATGAATTTAATATAAGAGCTGGCTGTATGCAGAAATAGTTTTGGAGAATATCATCGGAGCTGGAAAAGAAGCTAAGGCTTTAATGTGTGTCACAAAGTACTTCTGCGTGTCCTAGGGATTCTTTGTTGCATGTTTTTCCTACACTGTAGTAAAGCTATTTTCTCTACTCTTACTTCTTTCCTCCTTTCCCTGCCCAGCTCTCTATTTCCAGAACTAAATATGCATTCCAGATACTGGCTTCTAGAGCTCCAATCCCTGCACGAACCAAGAAGGAAATATTTCTTTTGTTCACGCCAAGGGGTTGTTATTATTCTTCTCAAATGGGACCAAGATTGTACCTCAAATATTTATTACCAGACTGCGGACATCAAGGCCTATTGAATTTTGTGAAAAGTTAGAAGCTAAAAAAATTTCTTAAAGATTATTTGCCTAGGGTACCTTCTCTGGTAGGACTGGTATCATTTGCCACATAGCTGAAGATAAACCATGATTTTCCTGATACAAATATACTTGGCAATTCTTCTTGATCAAAAAAATGCTTAAAGCACTAGGCATTTATCAACTGTAGTATTCCATACTACTGTTTCCTATTTACTAGGTGTTCTGAAGAAAACAGTTGGTTCCTGAAGACAACACCTGGATCCATCCTTGGATTATACTAATGAATATAAAGAAATACTTATATATCATATAAGTATGAATACACATATAGTACTTGAATACAAAAGTGTGTTTGTATATGCATTTTAGTCTGGAAGATAATTTATTCATTTCCAAATCAGAAAAAAAAAAAAGAGTGTTTTACCACATGGATATTTGTAAGATTATGCTCATTCTGAAGATATATCTTTTTGCAGATTTGCCATCCTTGTACAACCAGACAATTTTCTATTATGTAATCTTCAAACGTTTTGCAGCATCCTAGTTAGGAAGTCCTCTCACTCCTTCTCACACACAGCAATTTTCTGTTTGTTTTTTTTTTTCATTAAATAATCTAGCTAAGGAAATTGATGTCTGTTTGGAGGGATAATCAAGAGCAGCAACACCAACAGACTTGTGATGATGACTGTCTTAGAAACACATGCTTTGTTAAAAAATTTGGTTTTGTTACCTAAAAAAAAAAAAAAATCTGTGGAACAATCAGAGACATTACAAACTTAGGCTTATCTTCTGCTGAGTTTTTTGGTGTGACCCTGAGCAATTCTTTTAACTGTCCTGTGCTTCATTTCCACATCTTCACAAAGTAGCCAACAGTTCTTTCTATTCCAGAGAAGAGAAGTGATGATATACAATGTGAAAAATCTATCTAAGGAAGAGTGATATTCATTTACTTACCAGTTTAATACATATGTCTATTTTTCAGCTGCTCATTTCTGGTTTTCCTCATGGTCATTGGAAATAAGGAAGTATGTCCTGGGCACAGTTCATCTCATCCTAAAGGCAACATTGAAAATAAGTGAGCTAAACAATGTGCCTGTTGTTCTCCATTGATTGCATAGGAAATCTCAGGTGTAGATGTGCAAATGTCTGTAACTGCAGGTATTTGGTCAGATTACTCACTGAAAGAAAAAGTTTCTTATAATAAGGAAGTTCTATTGAAGACAAGAGAGTACTTGCAGGCTAAATCACTGCCTATCACAGAATGAGAGAAAAACAATCTGAAAGAGACTTCAGGACGTCATCAACTCTATGCTTTTGCCCACAGGCAAAGTCAGCTGTACCTGTCAACTCTGATAGGTGCTTGCCTCACCTGTCCTTAGAGGTTTCCACGCAGACAAAGCATGGGCAGTTACTCAGGCAAAGATATACCATCTTCTTATTGTAAATTTACTGAAGTGTTTATCTCTATAAAAGTCATATGTTGTAGACATATAGAGGATTTAAATGTGTTTCAGTATTTTGCTCTGCTTATAAAGGTGAGGAAGGCAGCATGGTTTTCCATGCACACCTTGAAAATTCAAACCCAACTGTCACCTGTTGTCTTGAGAAAATCTGTTTAAGATGTCATTTTTTTATCAGAAAAAGAATTGTGGGTTACATTTTCAGCCAGGAGCTCTACTCCTTTTACGCATACCTATTTACTTTCAAAAAAACAGGCATCTCTGCAAATGCCTTTCTGAGAAGTACTTTCTTTTATAAATACCCTTATTGAAGTCATGAGTGTACTTGTAGACTAAACCACTGCCTATCACAGAATGAAAGAACAACAGCCTGAAAGAGACCTCAGGAGGTCATCTACTCTATGCTTTTGCCCACAGGCAAAATCAGCTGTACCTGTCAACTCTGATAGATGCTTACCTAACCTGTCCTTAGAGGTTTCCAATGACTGAAACTCTGAAAGCTCTTCAGGCAATGTTTGAATGTTGTCATGATCCATGTCATTAGAAAGTTTTACTTAATATCTATCTTAAATCTTCCAAGCTGTAATTCAAACCCATTAATTCAGTTTCTGTCCTCTCTAGGCAGGGGTAACTGATTGTTTTGTTCTTCATTCCAGAAGCATTTTACATTCTTGCAGATCATGACAATGTCATCCTCTTTTATCTGGTTATTTTTTCCTGAAGCATTCATAGTAGTACATTTTTGAGTTCCTCCTTCATATGTTTTTGGGTTTGGAGTTTTTTGAAAGTGCATTTGTACTTGTTTTAAATAGAAAATATAAGGGCATCCTTCCAGTGTTAGTGTATATCAGGTGTAGGTCCCAAGGTTTTGGTATCAGGAAGGGAGCTATAGGAGCAGCTGCTGTGAGGAGACCAGCGGCTGCCCCATGCTGGACACAGATGTTTCCAGCTGGATCTGTAACAGACCAACCAGGGGACAGTGCTGGATGCATCAGCCAAGCTGATGGTGCCCTTGGCAAAGCATATTTAATGAAGAGCAAAACACCACACAGCAGTGATTTAAAACTTGAAAAAAAAAAGGCCTAAGAAATAATTCTGGAAACACCAAGATCAGAAAGAAAGGAGAGGAAACAGGTCCTCCAGGTACTGGAGCACATTCCCTTGTGGCCTGTGCAATCATGCTGGTCCATATAGTCCCACTGTAGCCCACAGAGGACCCAGTGTTGCAGCAGTTGTTATCCTGAAGGACTGCAGCCCGTGGAGAGGAGCTGTCCTGGAACAAGGGAAAAATACAAAGAGGAAGAAGCAGCAGGCAGAAACCATTATGTACTGATCACAACCTTCATCTCCATTCCCCACCTTCCTTGCAAAACCTCATGAGGGAGGAGGTCAAGGTGTTGGAAATGAGGGAGAAAAGGTGAATCTGAGGGGAAAAGTGCCTGGGAGGAAGATGTTTTTCTTTTGTATCTCACTATCTGGTTAAATTTTTAATTGTTAAGGAATTAAATTAATTTTTCCAAAAATGAGTTTATTTTGCTTGTGACACTAACTGGGAAGTGATCTCCTTGTCTTCATCTTCACCCACGAGTGTTTTAAGCTTATTTACTTCCCTGTCCTATTAAGGAATGGGAGTGAGAGAGCATCTGGATGGGTGTCTGGCAGTTACCCAAAGTCAACTCACCACGTTCCCACTACAGGATAGTCCTTTATATTAAACATTTTTTCCTGCTTTTTAAATGCATTTTATATATTTAATGTAAAAAAAGGAAAGGCAAGTAATAAGTCCTTTCCTATCCTACCGTTCTATCTCAACTCCATATTTTTAAAAAAATATGAAATATAATTCAAACAAATGGACTCTACCTATGCTTTAAAACTTTTTGAGTTTTTAGATCTAGCCCACTCTCCTAATCCGTCTAAAACCCTAAAACTTCAGATGATCAATGATTTCACCTGCAAGAAGCAAACCAAAAAATGCTACTTATTTTACTTTAGAAAAATCAGTCATTACTAAAAATTAGATCAAAATCTAGCCCACTCTCCTAATGGTTATATTTCTGATTAATTATGTTAATTCAGAAGGATCAATTAACCAAGATGTCATTTCAGCCATCTATTTAGGAAGAAAATAAAAATCTTCAAAACAATAGGGGGGTTTATATTTTTACTTTATTGCTTTAATTATTTTAGAAAGAAATTACAAAATTTTAAAGTCAGAAAGAATTTTGCTCATGGTAATGGTATTATGTTTTTTTGAAACAGCAGTCAGCCTTCGGTCACATCTTTCAATATAACTTCAGAGTCTAAAATGATGCTTTAAATCTGAAGTTCATTTTAAGCATTTTATCTTAGAAGTATATTGAGATTCCATAAAACAAATAAGCAATTGGGCTACAAAGAGAGATATTGCCTCATCATTCATCCTTCATAATTAGCATAGTTGGGTTTTATGAATTAATATGCACATTCATGGGTTTCTGGCTCTCCTTACTTCAGTGTAATAGTGTTGAGAAAGGTGACAGATCTACAGTGGGGAAAAAATTGTAACACAGTGTCTTTCTTGTAAGTTATTTATGACAAGATAGTTAATATGTAGAGCTAGGAAGTGCAATTTATTTGGGTTTATTGATTAAAGAAAAATTACAGCACAGGGGCAGTAGAGTAAAACATTTTCTTGAGAAACAGATGATGAACAAGATCTGTGACATAATTTCTGTTTCAGTCTCATCATCAATCTATTGAAATATGTTCCAAAAACTTACAGAAGGCCCAGGCTTCTCCATTACATTTCTGGTGGTGTTACAGTCAACACTTCATAGAGCCATGGAATGGTTTGTTTGGAAGGGGCTTTTAGGGGTTATCTAGACAACTGCCCACCATGGGCAGGGGCACCATCCACTACACCAGTCTGCTCAAACCCCATCGACTCTGGCCTTGAACTTTTCCAAGGATACGGGACCCACAAATCCCTGGGAAACTCATTCCGATGTCTTACCACCAACTTTTCTCCTAATGTCCAATCTAAACCTACCCTTGCTCCATGTCCTGTCTCCACAGCTCTTCACTGGCCTTGGTGGCTGCAGGGTTGTTTCTCCCACATGTTCCCACTCCTATGTCCTGCCTGCTGCTGCACAGCAGACTTAGTCAGCTTCTTAGATATGTTATCCCAGACATGCTTCCACTGTCACTGATGGACTTGCCCTTGGGCAGCAGCAGGTCCATCTTGGAACTAGCTGGATTTGGATCTCTCCAACATGGGCAAAGCTTCTGGCGTCTTCTCATGGAAGTCAACCCTGCTTCCCTATGCTACCAAACCTTACCATGCAAAACCAATACACAACTACTGTCCATTTTATCATCCAACAGTATCCCCAAGTCCTCTGCAGGGATGCTCTCATTCCTATCACCCAGTCTATGCTGGTGATTGCCCTGACCCAGGTGCAGGACCTTGCACTTGGCCTTGTTGAATTTCATGAGGTTCATGCAGGCCTCTCAAGCCTGTCAAGGTCCCTCTGGA